>PVHY01009217.1:7349-57641 GCA_004024945.1 Uropsilus gracilis | reverse complement strand
GACTAGGTCTCGCTATTTTTGCCCATGGAACCGCAGGCTCTCGTTGCCCGGGGTACCACAGACTCAAGCAATCCCCAGCCTCAGCTTCCCAGGTAGCTGGGATTACAGGCGCGCACCACCACGCCCAGCTATTTTTTTTGGAACTAGGTCTCGCTACGGGCCCCAGGCGGGGCTCGAACCGCCATCCCTAGCCCCGGCCACTTCATAGGCTGAAGCTTACAAGCACGAGCCACCGTGCCCGGCAAATATTACATTATTAAGAGAAAAAGAAGATACAAAGAACTATCTGGGGCCAACTAGACTAAGCCCCATTCTTTTTGTCACTAGTAAGCTTTCATCATATAAATGTCAGAAGTTCATCACTCTGTGAATAATATCTGTGAACAAGAATAGTAAAGGTTTGATTTGATAGTGTCTTGTTTCAGGGGATACCACCCTTGCTTCATTAAACTTTGAATAGTAGCATTTGGTTACTGGATCAAGTAACAGGGAAAAGAAAAAAAAAAGAACTCATTAAATCAAAGGGCAAAATCAAGAATGCTCAAAAAGTGTTTTGGATTTGAAACACTAATCTCAACGCTCTTGCCCCTGCTAAATGGAAAGAGATAGGTTATTCTATAATTATTATAGCCTATTTGTTGTAAATTATGCAAAATCTTCTAGAGGGCAGCAGTGTGTAGCATATGAACTGAGACTTTACTCTTTACTGTGGCAGTTACCTCAGTGAGATCCCTTACAGAGGTGGCATTCATTAGGACATAGTTTCCATTCCAAGAACCCATCAGGGCCTGGATTTTTAGCAAGCAAAGTTAATGAAAATTACATTATTTAGAGGAGATCAGGGAAAGAGGAAGGAAAGAGTCCTTTGTCTACTTTATCCCACCTCTACCTACACTTTCATAAGATGGACTCATCTCATAGCAGGTGCAAATTCACATGTCAGCGATGATTTTGAGAACATTTTAAAAAGCCTCTATTTCAGAATTACATTTTTCAACTTTCAAGTTAAAAAAGGTATTTTCCTTGAGGAACTATCATTCTTAGGGTTAGCAGAAAATCCTTAAGTGTTCATACTTATTTAAAAATATTAACTCTGTTTCTCAATTGTGAACTTAGTCTTTTTTGCAAGTAGCTTGTTCCCTTTTCAATCCTGTTTTTTCCCTCAGATATTTTCATTAATAATGATTTGTGTTTTTTTTTAGTATCTCCTGTCAGTTTTTTGAGATGCCTTAAAACTTCCTCCAAAAATTTTTATAGAGAAGAAATATAAAATCCTGGAAATAAAAGGGACCAGACTTAGTTTATAAAGAAAAGTAAATTAATAAACCCTATATTTGGGTACCTTTTTTTTTTTTTTTTTGAGACTAGGTCTTGCTGTTTTGCCGTGGAACCACAGGCTCACGTTGTCGAGGGTGACTCAAGAAATCCCCAGCCTCAGCTTCCCAGGTAGCTGGGATTACAGGCACGCACCACCACACCCAGCTATAGTTTTTGGGAACTAGGTCTTGCTATGTGCCCCCGAGGTGACTCGAACCAGTGATCCCTGGCCCCAGCTGCGACTTCCTAGGCTGCCACTTACAGGCATGCACCACCATGCCTGGCCTATTTGGGTACCTTTTTACAAATGAAATGTTTTTATAAATGAATAGTTAAATTATAGCATAAACGGACTTTGTTTTTTTGAGACTAAGTCTCGCTATTTTTGCCCGTGGAACCACACACTCATGTTTCCCAGGTTACCATGGACTCAAGCAATTCCCAACCTCAGCTTCCCAGGTAGCTGGGATTACAGTTGTGTGCCACGACGCCCAGATATATTTTTTGGGAACTAGATCTTGCTACGAGCCCCCAGCGGAACTTGAAACGCAATCCCTGGCCCCGGCTTCCTAGGCTGCCACTTACAGGCATTAAACAGACATTTTATAGGACTAATGTAAATAAGCTTAAAATAGAATATGGAACTGTGAAAGAATACAAAAGGAATCTAAAAAACTGATAAATCAGGGATATTATAAATGATGTCTATATTGGTAGTCACTAGTGGAACTATCTTTAGAAAAGTAGGATAGGGTTAAAAAAAGGAGGAATAGTTACAAAAGTAGAGCAGAAATCATAATGAGGAAATAAAAGGACTTATTTTTAAATGGGTGTCAATACTAGAAATATATTAGTTATTAGAGATTGAACTGGATCACTTGTGAAATCCAGCTTTAAGATACTAGATTATTCACTTTATTTTTTTTTTAATTTTATTTTTGGATATTTTACAATATATGACTGTATAATTGCTGATCCCCATGGGAAATACCCCCCCACACCACATCTCCCCTGGTCACTTTGCCTCTTTTTGTTGTTTGTCCATGTTTAGCCCTTTAGTCTTTTTTTTTTTTTTCCTGGATCCATTTCCTCATCCTTGGTGAGGGTGCAATTTCCCGCGACTTGGTAGAGCTGCTGTTTATCATACCTGTACTGCTTTTGGAGCACCTTTGACTTGTATGATTGTTTTTTGTTTCTTGGTGGGTCTTATCTCCACAGTTTGTGCAACATTTTGTTGCTCTTTCAGTCATGCTTCGGGTCTTTGGCTTTGGGGGCATAACTCCAGCTATATGTTTTGGAAGAGCAGATCCTCGAAGGGACAACCATCAGCTGATGGTAGGTCTCCTTCCTTGGGACTTTGCTGTGGGGCCACTGCCCATTCGGCAAGCCTCTTTTTTTTTTTTTTTTTGAGACTAGGTCTCGCTATTTTTGCCAGTGGAACCGCACGCTTCCGTTGCCCATGGTACCACAGACTCAAGCAATCTCCTGCCTCAGCTTCACGGGTAGCTAGGATTACAGGCGTGCGCCACCACGCTCAGCTATTTGGGTCTAGGTCTCCCTGTGTTGTCCTGAGCAGAACTCAAACCTTGATTCCTAGCCCCAGCCACTTAATAGGCTGAAGCTTACAGGCTCAAGCCACCATGCCCGGCTTTCGGTGGTATCTTCCCTCTAAGCAAAGAGGGTGTACAGTGCCCTTATGACAGCTTCTCTGTGCCAGGTTTCACAGCTCCTCTGTGCCATTGTAGGCGTTGTATTTTGTTTGTTCTCCCAGTTCAGTGCTGTGTGGTACTCGCCCTGTTCCCCTTGAGTCCTGCCCGGGTGGCACATTTTAAGGGACTTTCCTGCAGAACCTCACTCGTTTGGTTTCAGTGGATGAATAATTATCTTAAGATATTATTCCTGGTTGGGGCTCTCATGTTGGAGGCAAACCTAGAGGGGACTGTGGCGACCACCCCCCCCCCCCCCAGAACAATGCTCCCTGCTTCTTCACAGGGCTCAGCTCGGTCCGGCAGCTCCCCTGGCCGCTGGATGCGTGCAGGACGTGGTGACCACACCATCATGCCCTGGCCGCGGAGGGCGCAGGCGCCGGTGCCCGCGTGAAACCCGTGCGCTGGTCGAACCGGGCAGATTACTCACTTTAAGGCAAGGACTACTTTGACCTTTCTGTTTCTCTTTATAACCTGAAAGGTCTGCTGCTTAGAGGACTTAAGAGTTGTTTTATAGGACACCAGAAAAATTTAGAAATACATGGAAATTATTAGATTTATGAATAAATTAATCTCACTTCCGCTTCTGATTATAACAGTAAAATGGATCAAATTTATCCTTTCATCTTTTTTTAATAATTTATTTATATATAAATTTCACATCTTTGTGATCTCTGGGGTTCACGCCCCCTTCTTGACCATTCCCATCCTGTCCCACCCCACCCCTCAAGTTGTACTTTAATTTGGTTGTTGGCTTATTTTGACTTTTCTTCATGGCTTTTTGTTTATCTCAATTAAAAAATTAGATAAAACGTGAAACAACTTTCAGACTTTGGGTATGAGAGGAAATGAGAGAAGAGAAAATGAAAAAGAAAGAAGAGAAAATGAAGAAGATAAACTTTATGCTTTTCCTAGCTTACTTGAGTGGTATGTTGAGGGCAGAGAGTTAGTAAACTAAACAGTACCTGACAGTCTTACTGAAGACCATAGCAAAGAGGCTGAAGTTGCTCAGATTTGTGAAGTAAAATCCTGCAGGGTGCTTTGCAGCACAGAAACAGTTCCAGAGATTTAGAGAGGGCGTCCTTACATGTTTGGCATAGTATTAACCTGTACATGTGTGGAAACAAACTATCAAACCTTGAAGAAAGACCCACCAAAAAGGAGTCAGAATAAGCCTCAGCTAACGCAGAATAGTTCATATTTGAACCAGTTAGAGTAGAAAAGTCACAGGACATCAAATAGAGTCCTTAATAGGTTATTGCTTCAGGAGTGCAGTCGGAGTGGCCTTAAAGTCCACAGTGAACGCACAGTAACAAAGTTTACCAAGTCTTAAAGATTTGAAACTGATCCAAGTAATTTAACTATCTCAGAACAAAGTCCAACAATCTTTAAGGAATGCAGCAATTTGAGTGACAACAAAACCTAACAATGTGAAGGTCACAATGTCAAACATCCAGTCAAAAATTACCAGGCACATAAAGTGGAAGGAAAATGCTTTATAACAAAAAGAAAAAAGTCACTAGAATTTCCCAGAAATGATAGAACTAATAAGCAAGGATATTAAAAGCTTATAAACATACTCCATATGTTAGGAAGTTACAGGAAATGGAGAAAAGAGAAAGAATTGGAAGGTAATTCCTTTCCAATTTGAAGAACCATGTTGAAAATAAAAGTACTTGAAATAAAATTATATGCAATGGGATTAGCAGTAGAGTAGACATCAGAGAATAAAAAATTAGTGAACATAAAAGATGCAGCAATAGAAACTAGCAAAATGGAACAGAAAAAAACTGATGAAAGTCAGTGAACTGTAGGACTTAAGCAGTTTAAGTTTGTAATTGGCGTCCCAGAAGGAAAGACGGAGTGTAATGTTGTTGAAAAAACTATTTGGAGGCATAATGGTGGAAGATTTTCCAAATTTGAAGACTTACCCTAACATCCCTAACATCCAAGAAGTTCAGCATACCTCAAGCAGTAGAAACACCACATTAAAATGTATCATTATCAAATTCTTAAAAACCAGTGAATAAGAGAAAAATAATAAAAGAAACCAGAGGGAATAAATCATATTAGTTATATAGGAATAAAGATACTTTTAAAAAATTGATTAAAATTTATAATTCAGAAGGCATTATAGCTACACCTTTAAGTACTAAAACTGAAAAAAAACTTCCCATTACCAGCAGACTTCTGTCGTAGGAAATGTTAAAGACTGTACTTCAGATAGAAAAAAAATTATGGAAGTGGACATTTCATTCTACACATTGGAAGGAAAGAGTATTGGTGGTAATGTTCTCAATTTTTATTTCTGAAAGAGAATTGACTAAGACAGAAATAAAACTATCTACTTTGGGGTTTATAATGTGTAGAAACAAAATATGTGACAATCATAACACAAAGGGAAATGGAAGCTTATACTAGTTTAAGATTTTTATACAATATGTGAAGTAGTGTGGTGTTAAAGATGACTGTGGTAATAAAGACACATTATTAATCCTAGAGCAACAATAAAAAAAAGTTAAAATGGAAAAAGTATCATAAGATCAAAGTAGAGTTAAAGTGGGATTAAAAAAGTAATCCATTAGAAAGCAGTAAAAGGGCCGGGCATGCTGTCGCATGCCTGTTAAGTGGCAGCCTAGGAAGCCGTTACAAGGGTCAGGGATCACAGTTGAGTCCTGCTGGGGTCATGTAGCGAGATCGACCTAGTTCCAAAAAAATAGCTGGGCGTGGTGGCACGCACCTGTAATCCCAGCTACCTGGGAAGCTGAGACTGAGGATTGCTTGAGTCTATGGTACCCTGGGCAACGTGAGCCTGTGGTTCAGAGGCAAAAATAAAATAGCAAGACCTAGTCTCAAAAAAAAAAAAAAAGGAAAGGAGTAAAAGAAGGAAAAAAGATACAAAGAAAAGCTGGGACAGATTGTTTATTAAATTTAAATTTATTTTAATGTTTCATTTGATGTAACATTAAAAATGTCATTTTGGCATGTAGCAAATTCTGAAATATTATTAATTAGGTATTCTAATTTTTCTTAAAAATGTGATACACATTTTGTGCTTTGTTTGATACATTTACATTTACAGCACAACTTGATAAAGAGGTAAGTTCATCAGGAGACCCAAACCTAGATAATGTATGTACCTAATAACTTCAAAATATGTGAAGGAAAACCAAAAAGCAACAGTCCTAAAGGAGAAGTAGACAAATCTGTAATTATTACTGGAAATTCCCATACCCTTCTTAGTATGAAGTTAATAAAGAGTAGACAAAAAAAATCATAAAGGAGATTGAAAGATTTTGATGGATACCACATACCTAAATGTTTGTGGGCAGAAAACATTTCTACCTCTAGATTGACTTATATGTCCTCTCCAGTGTTGAAAAAATTAATACAACCCTTTCCTTTTTCTTTATTTTCTTTCCATGATCTGCAAATGAATGAATTTTTTTTTTCTGTTTGTGTCATGCTATGTTAATTATTGCCAGTTGTTTCCAAAATGGAAACATTTTTTGGGCTGTTGGATGGAATATTGTATTTCTAATTTTACTGGCTAATGAAAAGCCTCTCATCACAAATGAGACTGAGGAGGGAATACAGGAGGAATTAAGGTAGAACATATATAGTAGAATGTAATTACACTGAAGACACAGCTACTGAAGCAGACTACCTACTTTATAAGTTTCAGTTCTGAAAAGAAAATATCTTTCAGCGCTAGTAAGCATCATAAGTAGCCTTTATTTTAGAGAAAATATTTTGGTTTGATTGATAGTGGAGAAGTAAGAAAAAGACTATTATAAAGGATGTACCAGAGTCTGCTAATTTTTAGGGTAGAATCAGGATCTGAAATCAGCACATAATTCTTTGCCTGTTCTAACTTAGAGAAGGCTTAAATGGGAAATTGTAGTGATAATAGTTTTTTGATCCTTTACAAGGAGCAGTTAAATTTAAATGATAACTTAGTAAAGGGAGGAAGCAGCTTGAAAACATTAAAATCTAACTAGAAAAACCCACACAGGGAATAGATTAAACATAGGGCATAAAAAGGTATAATAAATTAGTGAATGTGATAGGTCTACCATATACTGTGCATATGCTATATATTCTTAGCATGTAATAAAATAATCAGAATGAAATTTGGTTTGTTTTTTTTTTGTTTGTTTGTTTTTTTGAGATTCGGTCTCGCCATTTTTGTCCGTGGAACCACAGGCTCACGTTGCCCGGGGTACCACAGACTCAAGCAGTCACCAACCTCACCTTCCCAGATAGTTGGAATTACAGGTGTACGCCACCATACCCAGCTATTTTTTTGGGACTAGGTCTCACTATGTTGCTCCGAGCAGGATTTGAACCGCGATCCCTGGCCCTAGTTGTTTCACAGGCTGAAGCTTACAGGCACGTGCCACTGTGCCCAGCTAAAGTTCAGTTTCTAACATGACTTGATGTATTCCACATCATTAAAGTTTTCTTTCCTCTTTGAAGTGTTTCTTAATAGAACTAGCACCTATAAACTAGGGATTTGCTGTTCACATGGAGAATAGTTAATTTCAGATGTCAAAAGTTGATAAAATTTGGCCAGGCATGGTGGCGCATGCCTGTAAACGGCAGCCTGGGAAGCCATGGCCGGGGCCAGGGATCGTGGTTCAAGTCCCTCTGGGGGCATATAGTGAGACCTAGTTCCCAAAAAGTATAGCTGGACATGATGACGCGTACCTGTAATCCCAGCTACCTGGGAAGCTGAGGCCAGGGATTGCTTGAGTCTGTGGTGCCCCAGGCAACATGAGCCTGCGGTTCCACAGGCAAAAATAGCAAAAGCTAGTTTAAAAAAAAAAATTGGTGTTGCTGGTCTCTAAAATTTTAGCAGTGAAAACTTGTTATTGTGTTTGCATGTGAGAAAAGCCCTGAGTCCAGGTACACAGTGAGGGATGTGATACATAGAGCTCATCTAAAATCATCTTTTGAGCCATGCACTGTGGCGCATGCCTTTAATTGCAGCCTACAGAAGCGAGACCAAGACTAACATTTGCTTGAATCCACAGGTTCGAGATCCACCCAGGGCAACATAGCAAGATCTAGTCTCAAAAAATAGCTGGGCATAGTGGTGCATGCCTGTAATCCTAGCTACCTTGGAGACTGAGGCTGGGAATTGCTTGAGTCCATGGTACCCCAGGCAACATGAGCCTGTGGTTCCCTGGGCAACAAAACGAGACCTAGTCTCAAATAAATGAATGAATCAGTCAATGAATGAATGAATGAATCAATCATCTTTCTTGGTTTCTATAATACAATTAGGTTAAATCATAGAAGTGAATGCTCTTAGAGTAAATGATTCATAATATTTAAGTGCTGCTGTTTAGCTAATCTTTTGGGCTTTGTGATTGACAAAAATAGATGTAATGTTAAAAAAAATTAGAATTGGGAATAATTGAAAGTGAAAATCGAAAGAGTTAACCCAGGAAAGATGACTTTTATCTTCATCTCTGTTCAGGAGCACTGTCATGTCTAGGACCTATGGAGCATTTTTTCTTAAACCAGTTAGGAGTCAGTGTAAAATTAGAATGGATTAAAACTACAAAACAAGGCCGGGTATGGTGGCACATGCCTGTAAGCGGCAGCCTAGGAAGCCACGGCAGGGATCAGGGATTGCGGTTTAAGTCCCGCTTGGGGCAACGTAGCAAGACCTCATTCCAAAAAAATAGTTGGGCATGGTGGCACGTGCCTGTAATCCCAGCTACCTGGGAAGCTGAGGCTGGCGTGCTTGATTCAGTGGTACCCTGGGCAACGTGAACCTGTGGTTCCACGGGCAAAAATAGTGATACCTAGTCTCAAAAAAATAGGACTGCATAGACAAATAGGTGCTCATCGCCAAGTCTGTAAAGGCATCAGACAAGGGCAGCTCTGCAAGCACCAGTAACCACAGCAGGCAGATACGTGTCAGAAAAAGTGGCAAGTAGATCACACTGATAGTTGTCCTCAAATACTGGTATAGTGGCAAGATCAACAGTAGACATAGGACCAATCTGTTGTTTTAGTCATCCCCTCCACTTCCCTTCTATTTCAGAGGGAGTTCAAGATCTTCTAAAGTTGACAGTCTTAGGTATTGAAAGGCTCCCACCGTGGGAGGGAAAGGACCCTTCATAAAATATAAGCAGATGCTCTCACCATCATCTTTTCTCTTTCATCTTAATCATTGTGATCCCTTCTCTCTGTTTTTCCTTCATCTTTAGCCCTGTTAGATGACATGTAGGATTCTTTTTGTTTTCTGACTCCTAGCATGTTTTCCTGTTTGTTTGTTTTGATGTGATTGTGTCCTGGCTGAACAATGGCACTTTTCTCTTGGAAAGATTAGCTGAAAAACTGAGAACTGAACTTGGATCTAATTTCTGAGTCAGGGGTCAAAATAGGAGGGAAGAACATATGGTAGGGTGGCAGGAGAACTAGACTGTACCTGAGGGGAGAAACTAGTTACTGTACAAAATGAATAACAATGTCAGAAAATTAAAAAATCATAAAAATAAATAAATTCTGCCTCAAGGTCAGATTGCATATGCTCAGCTGATAAGGAATATTGAGAATAACAAGTTCCCTCCTACTGGGATTCAAAGGAAATGAAAGAGAACCTAGATCTCTCCTTGAAGCTAATTTACTGACTTTGGAGACAGTTCCCTCTCAGTGAAGAAACCTGGACTGACAGCAGAACTTTGCAATGGAAGAGGTGTTCTCAAAGCAAACAGAAAGTATGCTATAGTAATGTCACTCGGTTTTTGTTCCTATCAGCTGGTCTGCTCCTTTAGCTTTATAGTCCACTCCAAAAAAAAAAAAAAAAAAAAAAAAAGTAAAATAAAATATCAGCTTAGACTGTGTAAGTACAGCTAAAAAAATTCATTGCGTTCTGGAACTCTTTCATCTGGAAAATAGGTTAGTCATGTGTAGCATAATTGCTTATGTCACTTTTAAAAAATTAAATTCAAGGATCTAATCCCAGAGGTGTTATCCCTCTGATGTGCACTGTGGAGAGATATGTCCATAACTTTATGTACTTGACTTTATTTCTTTGCCTAATTCCTTCTACCTCCTTGAGTCTTCATTTCCTGTTATAACATATAATTTACAATGGAAGGATTGGCTTACAGTGAATGGCAGGTAATCTGTCTATTCACTTTACATTTTATATTGAAGTTTTCACCCTTATGGGGCAAATATGTGCACTGGGTAGAATGCTAGAGGAATTAGTCCATTCTTGCTGATTTTCTCTTAGAATGTAATTTCTCATGCAGCAGCCTATATTTACTGTCAGATAGCCCCATGTTCCCACTTGCCTTTATAAGTCTAAAAGCTCCTTTAACACCATCATGGGCAGAGTTGATTGAAAACCTAGATTTGAGAAATCTTGTTATCCTAGTTGTAGCTTGAGGTATGGTTATTAAAGTAATTGAACTCCAGTTATCAACTGGGTGTCATGCTAGGCAGAGAATTGACTGCAACTGGAGTCCTATGGGCCTGCTTAGTCTTCAGAGATGCAAATAGAACAGTGTCTTTCTTCAGCCTTAGCCTTTCGTCTCTCAGAACTTTGCTTCATGGCGAGTGTGGTTTCCTTGCAACTGCCTAGGCATCTTCATCTGTAGGCCCTTTCTCTAGTCTAGACTATGCTCCAGTGTGTTCCTGGCTATGTTCCCCGATGCCTACCCAGTATGTAGTTGCCTACTGTTAGGTAGTCCCTCACTGCTCTGGCATCCTAGTGTGTAAATATTTGTCAAAGGATGGGGGCATTTTTCCCATTCCCCAAAAAGTATTCTGAAAAATGTGCCTGTTTTCTTAGTCATCTTTCCAAGTTGTGGATCAGTTAGCCCATTCATTCCTTGCAGTTAAAAGACACTGACCTGGCCTCAGCTGGCCACATAAAGTAAGTATGCAGTAACTTCCGGCACAGTCACTTTCTAGCTTTAATGCCAAGGAGTCCTGGATCTAAAAGTACCATAGACAGTGTAGTTACTATTAAAGAACAGTCTTTCATTACCAGAATCACATCTCTCCCATACCAAGCATTTTAATTTCTGATGCCCATACATTGAAGATATAAGTAGAAGCACCAAAAATGATAAAGCTAGCCAAATAGGGAGAACTTTATTCTTTGTGTTTATGACTTTACTTTCAGGTCTCTGATTTCTTTTATACTGATTTCTTTTATAGTACAACCATATCTGTCTCTACAAAGGTGACTCGCTGAGCTAGTATCCTTTAGAGGTGTTTATTCTCATACAGCTGATGCTTTATTCTGTTGCTTCTACTTGAGACCAAAACAATTTGCCTGTGCAAGATGACTTATTAGGTTGAAAAGGCAATCTTTATGTAGTAAAGTTTTCTCTTTGTGCAAAACCATATGGCCCACATCTGAGGATTGAACTCTTTATCTTTACTTCATTAACACTGCACTCACTGAGTCTTATTTAAATTGCTCACACAGACCCAGTAGATTAAAGTCACTGCTCCCATGCCTAATTAAACTGCTTATTCTACTTCCTTTCCTTTTCTTTTGTCCCCTTAATTTAGTAACCCCTTCCTCCTCATCTTCTACTCTTTTGATCTAATCCTTATTTTTCTACAGCATTTACCTGTATGTATCCCCAACCCTTAACTTTTGTTTTCATGGTTTTTAAACCACCTCAGTCTTCCTTTAGAAATCAGCATTTGCTATAAGGACATGAATGAGCCTGTTGGGCACCAATCATAGTCATCATTGAATTGATGCAAAGCATGTTATTTCATTTATGTAACTACTATTTTGAAAGTCCTAAATATCACTTGTAATTTCTTCCCACAGATCATCAATTTCTACATGAATATGCTGATGGAGCGAAGTAAAGAGAAGGGATTGCCAAGTGTACATGCGTTTAATACTTTTTTTTTCACTAAGTTAAAAACAGCTGGTTATCAGGCAGTAAAACGTTGGACAAAGAAAGTGGATATATTTTCTGTGGACATTCTTTTGGTGCCCATTCATCTCGGAGTGCACTGGTGTCTTGCCGTGAGTACCTCTTTTCTTTAATTGAAAATAAACCTATATAATTATAGACTATTCAGAGAGTAATTAGTAGTAGTTCTGCATCTTCACTGAGTGACTAAGAGCGGTCTTTAGTTGGCTAAAATTTGGATAGCCAAAGAACTCCCTCTCAAGAGTGGGACATACTTAGACTTTGAAGAATACCATAGAATTTCCTTTTCCGGAAATGTTTAAAAGGAAGATAAGTTTAAATAGCAGAGCAAGACATGGGGGAAAAAATGATTTATTAATGATGCTGCCAACTCAGATTCTATAACTGTTATTTTCTACCTAATCATGATTTACCCTTATGTACTTAGTAATTTAATATTTTCTTTGACTCTTAGAATGTGGAAATATTAATATAATTATAATGTAATATAAGTTATTTCATAATCTTTTGAATTATGTTTTAAAACCATAAAGCCAAAAGAAAATTACCCAATGAAAGAAACAAATTCAGTATCTTTTACTGTCTTTCTGAAATTATGTGGAGAAGGGAGCTCCAATGGTGCAGTTGGTTAGCATGCAGCACTTATATGAAATTAATGTGGAGAAGATCTCACTTAGTTTACATTCTCTGAAAAGCATGTGGTGTCTTCACCATTATCTGTGTTGCAGATGGAGAACCTTAACATTATAAAAAGATTTCAGGGCAGTTGTTGGGGCCAGTTAATCAGTCCTTGGCATAATTTTGTAAAAAAAAATCCCCTGGTCTTTCCTCCACACATTAAGCCTAGTGTAATACAGAGTATCAGTCAGGTATATTGTCACTTCACAGGAAATCTGGCAAAAGGTTCTAAGTGCCAGAGAAGGGGAAGTTGAGAAACTAGTTTTCTTCACTTTACTAACAGATTTTTTTTGCCATTTCCAGGTTGTGGACTTTAGAAAGAAGAATATTACCTATTATGACTCTATGGGTGGGATAAACAATGAAGCCTGCAGGATCCTCTTGTAAGTAGGAATTGAAGGCTCGAAGAGTATGGTATTGGGTATGTGTTGTAAATCCAAGCTGTAAAACTCTTATACATTCAATGGAGTGATGGTTGAAGGAAATCTTTATGTATTAAGAATGGATATTTTACACCTAAGTAACATTAATATCAAAAATATAGTGCACTAAATTCCTGTCTTCAGTGCACTAAAATACAACATGAATGTATACATATGGAGATATCATCTAATCTAGCCTCCTAATTTTCATTTGTTCACATCGTAAGAGTTGGTGGCTTAACTGGGAACCAGGATACAGATCTCTTTACCCTGTTTGTCTTTCTAAAATGCCTCTTCCTCACTGTACCACTCTGGTGGCCAGGAGGAGATAGGTTCTGAAATGGTGAGTGATGACACTTAAGAGTGCTCTATATGAGGTATGCACTCAACAGATTGGTTGTTGGTTTGGGTTGACTTTGCACAGGAGATCAAGTGTAAAATAAAAATAAATGATACCTCAGTATTGCTAGAGAAATCTTGTATTAGATTGAGTTCTAAGGGGGCATGGGAAAGAATCAAAACATGTTTCTCAGGAGAAACAGGAGGCAGAGGAGCTTAGTTGTTAGAGGTCATGTATCTCTTGGGTCAACAGGGTGGACATGAAATGTGGCAGTCCAAAGATTACCTGGAGATAAAAACTCTTTCTAAGGATCATCAGCCTATTCTTTGGGTGGCAGCTGTCATCATGTTCCTCACAGTAACTATCATTCTCTCGTAACACTTCTAGGCAATACCTAAAGCAAGAAAGCATTGATAAGAGACGGAAAGAGTTTGATACCAATGGCTGGCAGCTCTTCAGCAAGAAAAGCCAGGTATATTTCATCTTGAGGAGATAGAAATCCTGAGATTAGAGTATTTGGGAAGGGGAGGATTTTATTGCTTGATTCCATAACTTAGTATCTAACCTGGCTTCACCTTTGTTGATTGTTTCCTTGGTGAAAGTGGAGTAAGCATTTTGTGGGAAAACTGGTAATGTGTTAATTCTATAGATTTAGGTTTTCTGAATGCCTACCTGTTTTGTTAAATGTCTTGCTCCAGGGGAAATACTTTGCAGATTGGGGAGGTGCCAATTTTTCCACCAATGCAATGGAAGTCTGAGGTAGTCTCTTCTGTGGTTAATATGAACTCCACAGGCCTGACTGGGATGCTAATTTTTTTTTTTTTTTTCGCCAAGTCTCTGTGGTTCTAAGGGACCAGGGTCATCTTTTCAAAGAAGTTTGTAAAATTTATATTATTTGGTTCTTATTTATAATCTATTAAGAAAGGAAGGAACTTGGAAAGATGCCACATTTTTGTTGCTTTTGGTCCTTCAGGAAATTCCACAGCAGATGAATGGAAGTGACTGTGGGATGTTTGCTTGCAAATATGCTGACTGCATTACCAAAGACAGACCAATCAATTTCACACAGGTGAGTCAAGCCTCCAGGAGAGAGTTCTCTACCACCTTGTCTCTAGGCTCCCTGTGGAGCTTTTCCTCCACTTGCTCTGCATTGTGGCTATGCTGTCACTCATAGCACTGCTGGTTACTCCATGCACCACAACACAAGGGAAAGGATAGAATTAGGCAGCATCCTGGGGTTATTTACATATTCTACTAAATCCTGGTCAATAACAGAATATTCTCTGCCCATCTTCCCTGCTTAAGCTGAAATCCTGTAAGAAATATAGTCTGGAACCAGAGCAGCTTGTTTTAATTTCCATGTTTTTGGTTTTCAGTCAGATTTTGCTACAGACTACACGTTGATCTCCTAGTGTAATTTGTTATACTGCTTCCTCCCCTCACTTGAGGCATTGATGGGTCTTCTCTTAGTTTGTGATTGTTTTTTTCCTAGCAATCTTCCAAAAGTGGGTTGAAACAAGAAATTACAGTTATTCTGTGCCTTTCACTTAATACCACTTCTGTTTATATCAGTGACTTTTCCTTAGCATAGCTACCTACCATAGCACTTGTGTAGAGCTGACTCTTGAAGTTCCCATAACTCTTCCCCTAAAAAGTTAAGTTTTTGATTTTCAGATCTTATATTCTCTTAAAAGTTCAGCGTAGATGCCATCCCCAAGCCTTGGAGACATTTGGATTTAGCCTAGGGACTTCTGGTAATGCCCAATAAAATTTCTAAGGCAACAACAATAGAAAATAGCTGTAGAAAGAAAAAGATCATATGTAATAAAGAATGAGCAACTTTGAAAGCCCAGAAATATAGCTGAGACTATTTTAGTTGAAAACCTCAAGGAGAAAGGAGAATAGGGAAGGGCAGAATGGGTCTGGATAAAGAAATGAACATCAAGGGTATTTCTGTGTCCCTTCAGCAACACATGCCATACTTCCGGAAGCGAATGGTCTGGGAGATCCTCCACCGAAAGCTATTATGAAGACTGAATCAACAGACGCTGACCTTGTGGGGGACCAGCTCTTTGTTGTCTGCAGCCAGAGAACTTGGAAACAGCTGCTCCCAACTTCTGTTCTTGTAAAGCCCTTGATCCTGGACCAGGCCCTGGCAAGATGCATTCACAAGCACATCTGCCTTTCCTTTTGTATCTCAGATACTATTTTTGCAAAGAAACTTTGGTGCTGTGAAAGGGGTGAGGGACATCCCTAAGCTGAAGAGAGAGACTGCTTTTTACTTCTTCAGTTCTGCCATCTTGTATTCAAAGGGCTCCATCCTCACTCAGTTCCTAATTAAGGTACCGAGAGAAGTTTGGTAAGACTCTAGATTTCATACAAACTCTTGTTATTAGGCCTTACTAAAAAGTAGGAAAGGACCTGGGCAAAAGGTAGAATGAAAACCACCAGCATACACACACACAGACTTATATTCATACATGATTTTCAAGACATTATCAGGAAAGTGACTGTCAGCTGGACTTGGGGGCACATGCTTACATCCCTCCTCCAGGACTTTTCCTATTTATATCCCCCTATGTGAAATTTGTCTGCTTCTGTACAATGCTGTGTTGTCATCTGCAACTTCTTCCCATCCTGAGGCATGAAACATGAGCCCTGGGTGGATTCCAGCATCCCAGGCAGTTCTTTCCTTAAAAGCAGCAGGGGTTTGCATGTGCTCACAACACATGATATGAGATGACCCACCCAGGGAGTGGTTTAGTGGAGCAACAAGGCACCACTTTTACTGCCAATACTTCTGACCAAGAAAAGAAGGACCTCAGTCTTTAGCATAAAATTCCAGCGCTGGATAAGTGCAGGTCTAGTTTGGTCTGTGGCTAGTTAGTTTAAATATGTTTCTAACCACAAAGAATTTTATATATATATATATAATTATATATATATATTTCACAGTGATATACTTATTTTCAAAAAGGCTGAATGTTCACCATTTTAGCCTGTAGATTTATTTCCATTTTCCAAATTTAGCTCCAACATGCACAGATTCCAACCCCTACATGTGTAGGGTGTCTGGATTTCCTAATAGAGTATTTTGTGACTTGGATGAACTTTGGTTTAAGGGCATAGGTTACAGAGGGCGGTGAGACTTTCATTTGGAAAATAGGTGGAATTTGAACTCATCTCAAGTCTCATGGACTTGAGATTTAAAAATCTGCTATCATTCTTCTTTCAAGGATCTCCCCCACCATCTGAGAGCTCCTCGGGCTAGGCAGTGAAATGATCCAATGCCAGTGTCATTTTGTATTTAAGTTCCAAAATAGGAATATTTTATACTTTTTTCTGTATCGTAATAGGTAGTTTTGTATGAAATCTTTTCCCCTCTTCCCATGTACCCCATCTTTTCCAGCATTGTGCGTTCTCCCTGGGCTTATTTGACAATTTTACTGTTTTATACCAAGCTTGTTTAGTACATTTTTCTATGTTTTACCACAGGTTACAGTTTGAAAAGAAAACTATTTTTTTTAATATTCCATTGTTAACTGAATGTTACTATTTCCACTCCAGCAAGTAGATATCCTTTTCCATAACTGCCTGCCGTTTGGAGGAAGGACCACCTTCTGTTTTTGTTTTTTTTTTTTCTTCCTCTTTCAGAGAGAGAGAGAGAGAGAGAATATGTGTGTATGTGTGTGTGTCTGTTTTCTATAGGAAATAAATAGCTTTCTATATATGAGTTGTTGCTGGGACCTTTCACATTCTCTTTTATAAGGCAATTATGTTCAGACTCATTGGATAACTCCTGAACATTGATTTTGGTACTTATATTGATTTTTGGTGACAATTTCAAAGGTGGCATTATAGTATAGATTTGGACTTTGAGTCAAAAGAACTGAATTTTTTCAGACTCTCTCATTATTGTCTGGGGAAATCAGAACAAGATAGTTCTATTTATTGTTTGTCCTTTTAGACGACCTCTATCGTACCTTTCTCCTGGATGTTTTGGACAAAGCAAAGCAACACTTTTTTATTGTCGTGTATAGTAGAAAATGAAACATAGCAAAAGCACTTTGAAAAATATATAAGGAATTGCTAAGCCTCTTGGAACTTGGCCCACTTTTCGACCAGTGCAGTTTTGTACAAGGTAGGAGTTGTTAATCTTAGGACCACTCTGTAGGGAGGAAGTAGCCAGACTCAAATATAGGTCGTACCCCTGGGTGACTCCATAGGAACCAGATATAAATGTGGATTATAATGAGCCATCTAGCCAGGCATGGTGGTGCATGCATGTAAGCGGCAGCCTAGGAAGCCACGGCCGGGGCCAGGGTCACGGTTCAAGTCCCGCTGGGGGTATATAGTGAGACTTAGTTCCAAAAAAAATAGCTGGACGTGGTGACATGTACCTGTAATCCCAGCTACCTGGGAAGCTGAGGCTGGGGATTGCTTGAGTCCGTGGTAACCCAGGCAATGTGAGCCTGCGGTTCCACACACAAAAATAGCGAGACCTAGTCTCAAAAAAAAAAAAAAATTATGATGAGCCATCTGTCTTTTCTAGAGAGCTTTCTAAGAGGAACAAAATCAGCACCTGGAAATTTCTTCATTAAGGATGAACTTTGATGACTAGGGAGAGGGAAAAAAACTCCTATATTCCATGACCAAGGGATGTTACCAATATCTTCTTTGACTTGCTTTAAACAAGATAAGCCTGTTGCTTTTTCTTCTGTCTTCTCCCTCCCCAGCACTAAGTGTTGTATGACCTCCTGCCACTAAAAGAGAAAGCTCTAGATGCAAAATCTGCAGCAGAATCCTCAACCCAGCAATCATTTCACTCTGCACAGGGAAAATCAGATGCTTAAGTTCGAGACACATGGGCTAGTTCCATCTCATTTTTCATCTGGGATCTACTATTGCATCTTTGAGTCCCATTTCCTGTTAATAGCCTAAAGATTTTGTGTAAATTGTATCTAAGTGCTTCATACTTCTCTGTGGTATAAACCTCTCATTAGCCACCTTAATCTTGCTAGTGTCTTCTACCCACTGCCCCTTTAGCAATGTTCGCTGCAAAATTTTGTGGTCCTGGGGTAGAAGCAGGTAACCTGAAAAACCACCACTAGCTACCCCATTCCATTTTCTGTCCATCTCCATTTCGTTTTACACGGCCCATAAAAGACTAGTGGGTAGAGACAGAGATAGTTTGTTTGGGGTCCCTAGTGTTTTTAATGCTGTAGCTCCTAGTCTTTTTCCTGTGCCACTTTCACATGACTAGCATTTTGTCTTCTCCCTTGCTCTAGTTGATAGGCCAATAGGCAGAGTATGTTGCTTTCGTCCTTTGACTTCAGATACTCAAGCATGTCAGAAAGGAGGTGTAAGGCTCTCAGGATCCTGTTTTTGGCTTGAACATACTGCATCCTCAGAAAAGTTACTATTATTTCTCACTTAGGAACACTCTGTCCACAGCTTCAGTCATCAAGTTTTAGAAGGGACAAGTAAGACTTGGCCTTAACACTTAAATACTTTTTAGTCTGGATGTTTTCTCACCTGTGCTGAATCCTAACACATATCTATTAACATCTTGTAGCTGACATTCCCAGCTTTGGAGGTGGAAAGGTTCATAAGGGTGTGTAGGGTCATGCTGTTATCCTGCTGAAATGAGCGAGAATTCATACATGTATCCCCTGTGGGAGAGAAAAAAAACTAGGAGTCTTTAACCTGAAAGATAAATCTTGGGGAAACAGTGCAGGCTCTCTGGCATAGAAGGACATTGATAATTCTAGTTGTCAGTGGTTGAACCTAGAAGTCCAGGGTCTTGGCAAGTCTTAAGATTTGGAAAAGTTGAGAGCTGAGATTGCTCAAGAGTCAAAGTTTAAGGTCTGTGTTAAAACTGGCTTGGTCTTAAGAGTTAAGTCCCTGGCCAGGTGGGGTGGTGCACACCTATAATCCAAGTGCTGAGAGGCAGGAGGCCTGGAATCACTTGAGTTCATGGGTTCAAGACTATCCCGGGCAAGATAGCGAGACCTAATCTCAAAAAAAAGTTAAAAGCTCAGAGTACAAGTGCCAGGAAGGGCACTTGTATGTGGTAAAGCCTAAATGAGGGCACCCCTCATTTTGTTTGCTCCTTTACTCCACTCATAAATGCCTACAAGGCATACAAAGGTTTCCTGATCACATATTTATTAAAAGCACTTATTTGGACAGCTGCCACCATTATAATCAGAATGTAACACAACTCCATGTGGTTCTTGCACTGTAATCTCTTTTGCATCAGGAATGGTATGAAATAGGTTGCCACTGAGGACAGGTACTTTTTTTTAATTTCCAAACCAGGAGAGCAAGCTGCTTCTCACTGGTTGACCAGGTAGGAGGAGTTTGGGTAATTATTTCCAAATACTTAGCACTACAGAGGATGGGGAAGAAGCACTATTCATGGTTGTCTGGCAAGGCTGCACCTTTATGGTCGTAGATCTAATGCCCCACTCCCCCATAGTGCAGTGTGCCCTTTAGAGGTCTCAGTCTCTATCCCAGGGGGGCTAATGAAAATTTTCCCCCTACTCACATACCTTTCTATAAGAAAGTTTTTTCCATCTTCTTTATTTCCAAGAATACATCTTTCATAGGTTGAGACTGAGTCTCTTACTGTCTACCTTGTCTTTTAACCGGTCTCTTGTATGTACTGCCTGTGTCCTGTCTATAAACCAGAGTTATCTATATTCTAGGGTACGGGGATTTTGGGGGGAGTCATTAACCCTGTGAGAGATTTCTGAGGTGCCCCTTATGCTAGGGGATTGTTAAGATGTATTTAAGCTCTGGGTTTGGAGGTGAAGAGGTGGTTTGACCAAGGAAATAAAAGTTGCATGTTTTCAAGGATGGAATAGACTTAATTTGAGAGGCTGGTAGGCACCAAGCAATAATTTTGTCAAGAAGGTGACTCCTAGTCTAATTTGAAGCTGAACAAGAGGATGATAGATCAGGGATGGTTGCCTTTGTTTATGTGTGACTCTCCTTAGTTTTTAGAAGTTGATTTATTTAAAATAAATTCTGTGGATTTTGCTTTCTTGCTTTGACTGGAAACTCCCGAGTAAAAGGACTCGATAGTGTTTGTCTCTCTAAGACTGTCTCTGTCTCTTTGACTGTTTGTTCTGTGTCTCCTGATCCAAGCTGGACCAGTGATTGGATTCTCAGTGTGGTCTGGATTCCTGAATCCTCCCCTTAGCCGGGAGTCTGAATACTGTTCATTCATTCATTTCATTCCACATACCTGGAATTGAAGCCTGGAACACAAATAACATGCAAATCCATGACTCTCTGGCCCTTTTTAAAACCAGACCTGTCTGTGGAGCCATCCAGAGAATGCTCCTAAGCCAAACACACTATTCAGGGTTTCCAGCCCACCCTACTCACAGCACCCCTTGTAACTGTGCCCATGCCTCATTCCCTTCCTTCTCACCACCTAACCTCAAAGGATTGCCCTCTGTGTTCTGCCTGTAAGTCTCATAAACCGAAAATAAGAAAGTATCAGCTCAGAAATCCACTGTTGCTGAGATGATTTCATCTGTGTTGAATTGAAAGAGCCCCTTGTAGTCTCCAAGATATTCTTGATTTCTAACATTTTTCTAGGCATGGTTAAGATTTTTCAGTAACTTGCTTGACATGAGTAGGGAAACCTTCAAACCACTCCTGATTCCTGTATGTGGTTAAAGATAGTGGAAGTTGCCTCTGTCTGCATGTCAACAAGTGGGAGAAATCCCTTGAAAAAGGAAATGACCCCTCAGGAGTGAGTCAACTTCTATCTTTAACTATTCCTATGGGACTGGTTGGTCTCATCTGCAGAAAATACAAAGGGTACAGGGTAAGGATCATATTCTTTAAAGACACCCCTTAAATATCAGGAAAAACAATTTTTTTCCTTGTGTACCTGTACCCCTTCATCTCTTCATCACCCTCCACACCCCCTATTGCATACCCTCACTAGACTACAGTCACACAGACCTACTTGGTGTTTGTCTAACAAACCAGGTTTGCTTCCTCACAGGTTTACTTGCTGCTTCTGATGTTTTGAGAACTTTCCCTGGTTATCCTCCTGACCTACTCCCTCACTTCCTCTGGGTTCTGGTGCAGTGTCATCTGCATATTCTGATTCTCACTCTCCCAAGTTCCCCTACCTTCATTTTTCTCCACAATGCTTAACAAATGATTATTACTATTTACTCACCTGATTGTTTCGTTCAGTTCATTCTGCATACCAAGAGCCTGTCAAGGGGGAAAACTGTTGGAGAAATGCCTGAATCACTGTTACACAGTATCTGAGCAGTTTCCCTTGAGCCCTGGCAGTATCAGTCCTGCTCACACCCTCAGTGTATGCCTGGCTTCTGGTACAACCACCCTGAGTGGCTGAGTCTGGTACCCATGTACCTACCAGTCAATGTCTATCTCTGGTCATGGGTGTTTTTAAGAATAAGCACAGGGCTCTGGTCCCCGCCTAATACCCCACATTGCCTCTAATTCCCCACACATGTATGATGTAGGCACTATGATTACCCCATTTCTCATTTCAGAAAATGAGAGGTATAGAGATTGATTAACCCAGAGTCTCACAGATTGTTAGAGAAATGAGACTGATTCTTAGTTAATGTGTCTCCAAAGCCCTTAAAATTCTATGACTGCTGCTTCCATGAAGCCAGCACTGCTTGCTCAGCAGGCCAAACACCTGACCCAAACATCACAGGCGTGCTGCTGCTAGGTGTAATGAAAGAGGACAACCACTGAGGAAGTACACGGAACCCAGCACTCCATTTCTCTCATAAGCAAGACTGGGATCCTTACTTGTCCTTCACTTTAGTTTGAAGGGTCAAAGAAAATGACAGGGTCCTTCCCTTTGCACTCATTTTCTCTTGGCTTCTCCAAAGAAAAGTGCCAGAGTTCCCTTCATCTCTTAACCCTTCCCCCAACTGCCCTTTATGTTTTTTCTTTCCACTCTTGTTCCTAGCTCTTGGCTGCTCTTTAGCAGAACTTTTCCTTTGAGACCTCTGGTTCTGTTCTAAAAAGGGAAGGGAAGGCTAAGATTTAGAGGTGTTAAGTAAAGAGGCACCTAGCAGATCCCAGGGCCCAAGTGTGTGTGTAGGGGGTTGGGAGTAGGGGCTTCCTCCACATCTGGAGACATTTCCACTCTCCACTGTGTTCCATTTCATCTCACTCCTGGTTTTCCCAAGATCCCCTTGCCATTCCCTCTGCCTTTCAGGCTGACTTGAGAATCTCAGGAATGTGTTGCCCTGGCCCTCTGCTCTCAACCCCACTTCTATTCACAGAGTCCTTAGAGGTGGTACTTAGTGATAGCTCTGGGGAGGGGTCCTGCTCTTACTGGAAAGGAGTTAATAAACTCAATACTTCCTCTCACCCTATTCCTAAGCCACTTTTAGCTTCCTTTTTAAACAGATAATCTCTCTCACCCTCACTCTCACTGGGGCCTTGATGGTAATTACTCCTGATTGTTTGCCCTAGCTCTCAGGCTTTTCCTTGCCTGCTCTGAGCCAACACTTCTGTCTGCTAGGAAAATGGGCTTAGACCAAAGCCCATTCGGGCCTAAAAACCCAGGCTTTCTAGATCTAATTCAGCTTTGATTATAAATGAGCTTTAAGGAAAGTTTCCCACTTGGACTCTCCCCAGCAAATTGAACCAGGAGAGCATTCCCCAAACTTCAGAGGACTGCCTACCAACAAGCACCCCTCAGGTGCCCTGAGCATTTCTTTCCATGAAGATCTTAGCACTAGAGAAGATACTTGGTGTAGCCTGGGGACAGGACACCTGAATGGGGTCTCTGATACGCGCAGTTCTGTCTTTGATGATGTGAGGCTGTTTATCAGTCAAACCCCCTTCACACTGCCATCACCACCCTCCTCCCTACCCTTATCCCTAGGTACCGTCCTCTATCCCAGCCACTGGCTTAGGGAGGCCTTTTGCCAGAGCTTGAGATCACTCAGGAATGTGTGTGTTTATGTGTACACACATGTATGCACACACATACACTGGTATCCAGGCCTCTGGATCAGCACCATGGCATGTGGAGGAGGAGGGAAAAGAGGGTATGGGTAATGGAGGTGATGAGAAGAACTTGGGGGAAGGGGGATGTGGAAATGCACATATTTTCGCTTTTTTCCTCAGTAGAGCTGCTCCCCTACCAGCTATCCCCCACCCCACACACCAAGAAAGTTGTTAGTTGTCCAAAGTTTCTGAGAACCATGTATATCTCTTGAGAAAGAATTACAGGGTATTAGAGAAGACTATGTGTGTCATACTCGTTTCAGTAAATACTAAGTGCCACCTATATGCCAGGCCCCCATGTCATACCCTTCGTTTCTGGATCCAAGCACGTAACACCTTAGCCCCTAGCAAAACATTGTCTCTAGGACATGTCCCCTCATCAGCTTGAGCCTCAACTCTTCCCACCCACCACTTCCTGACTCATTGCTACTTTGCCCAACTTTAGAGCAACTTCCCTAGTGGGCAGAGACACCTCTGCAAGGAGGACCTGAGGAACAGACATGAGGATGAAGAGCAGTCCACCCAAGCCCAGACCTTGAGGGAAGTCTCAGAAACACAATAGAGGGTCTGGGCTTAGAGATTTTCCTTAAATTCAGGAAAAGGAGGGTGGTACCTTTTACACCTGATTTTTCATTCCCCTCCAGCCCCACGTGTTTGAACCAAGGAATCTGATTAGGTTTTCATCAGACTGTCTACTTGGATCTAAGAGTCTTCCTTTGTTTATTCATCCCCCATTCTCCCTTCCACTCTTCTGTTTACCCTTGCATCCATCTACTCAGCCATTGGCACATTTCATATTTCAGGGTCACTCTGTGACAGGCAGGAGTAAATAGGGTGTGCTCACTGGTTTCTGGGGTTCTATCATCAGTCCCTAGAGTCTCTTGTCCTTAGCTTCTTCCTCAGAACCCGTATCTACTTTCTTCCCTAACACAGGAGGCCACATTTCAACTGAGGAGAAGTTCTGAACAGAGGCCACTGCCAATCAAGGCCAGAAAGGGGAAGGGAGGCCAGGCTAGTGGTTGAAGGGACAAGGAAGGCACCCAGCCAGGCCACTGAGCCCATCACTGTGGTTTGGCTACTTTGGTAAAAAAAACAGCAAATTTGGACAAGTGTCTCCTTGTGTCCTGAGCTCTGGGTTGCTCCCAGACAGGAGTCACTCCATCAAAAAAATGAAACAGAAAAACAGCCGAGGGCAACAGGGGTCCAGAGAATAGTGAAAGGCAGGGGGGATTGGGAACAAGGGGCTTCGCCAAGCCTGTCCATCTCTGACGGAATGATGTGAGTGAAGCTTGGTAGAGGTGGAGGTGTGAGCATGCTGGAAGCTGCAGGTGAGGCAGCAGGGAGAAGCCACACTGGAACTCATGACAAGGAGAGGACAGTGTAGAGCTAAGAAGGCTACAGAAGCACACTCTAGGATATTAGGCAAAGATTCTTCTCTCAAAAAGAGAGATGGTTAACAGGAGGTTTGTAATGGAGTTAACCGGAGGTTTGTAATAGGGTTGAGAAAAGAAGGTTATGACCGTGTGTGTATGTGTGTGTACGTGCGTGTGCATGCGCATGTGTGTGTGCGCGTGCATGTGCTCTAGTCAAATTAATTTGAGTCTGTTTAATTTCTTCTGTGTCTTCTACTTCATTCTAAAATCAGGACTGAGTAACTTGGGCTGCCCCAGAGCACTCCTCCCCTTTCCATATGTGGTTGTGGGTGCATTAATGGAAACTGCACACACAGGAGCTCACAGCCTCAGAGACAGAGGCCCATTCATAGCAGGACAGTGGGCCCCTCTCTCCCAGTCTGGCCTGGTCCTGTGGCACCAACACTCACAGTGAGAGACGTGCACCTTTGCACATGCAACTTTGTCTCAAGCACACACACCAGAAGTCACACTCAGATTCGGTTAACCCTTTATTACCAGGTTCAGAGTAGCTCTTAGCTTTACCTTTCTGGCCACTCAGCTTTACCTTTCTTGGTCCCTTTAACCCCACCTGGGACCTATCTGAGTTAACCCTTAAACAGTAAGCAACTCAGGACACCAGGGAGTTTGCTGGGGAAGGAAAGTGAATATCAGTCTCAGCCAAAAGATGGAGGTCTTTCCTGCCAGTGGAGAGAGAGAGTATTATAGTTTGGGTTTAAGTCACAGCTATGCCACCTAAGCACTCTGGTCCTCAGGCAAGTCATTTAGCTCTTTGGGTTTGTCTTTAAACTATGAATGGGTTGGTAGAGGTAAAGCTAAAGTAATTAAAGAAATTACTGCAATTACCTGCAAAACATACACTCTTCATTTTGCTAGGGTTTCAAAAGGTTAGTCAGATTTTCATTGTCCTTTGAATTTCCTCAAAATTTAAGAAGCAGTGAATGTGATGACCATTCCAGGAGTCATGTACCCAAGTCCAGCGCTTTGTAAGTGATACATAGGCAGCCACTGTAACTTCACTGACTGGTTTAAGGTCAAGGCTAGCTATGCCCTTCCCTGGTGCTTCCTGCATGACCCTGACCCCTATCCCCCAGGTTGTGGAACAAAGCTTCATTAGGAATTCCGGAACCTTGGAAAGAAATGTCAATTCTGATTGACAATCTGCTCAAGCCAGTCCTGGGAGGTATAAGGCAGCAAGATGGCGGGCCCTTGGCACTGGCTCCACAGAGCTCTTGCAATGAAGACCTGCCTCAAAGGCCTCTTTGTTCCCAGGTCTAACTTCTACAAGGAACACTCCATCCTCAAGAAACTTGGGCTGTTCCACAAGCATCATGTTGGAGACCATCAGTGGTCTCCAACCACTGCCACCCTCAGCTAGGGAACAACAATCACACCCCAAGGTTACTGAAGAGGTAGACCTCAGGATCTGGGGGGCAGGGCTGCTTGGGAGTTTGGGTGAGCTGGTGGGGCCCTGTCAGGGATGGTCAGAGGGTAGTGCTGCTCACTGTCTACTCCCCAGATGTTTTACTTTTTTGGAAGGGGATCAACCAATAATTCACTGCTTATTTTTGATATTACTTAAAAAGTTTTGCAAATTCTTACTGTTTTACTCAGAATTCCTTTACCCACTTATTGAGACTGCTCCCGTAGCTCTTGTTCCCATAATCCTCATAGCCCCATTCAGTCTATGTATCCAAAAGAAAAGGGAAAATACACCAAATAATTCTTAATAAATACCCCTGGATGCAATTCCAACCTCCTTTGTGCCCAGACTGAAGTCTAGAAGGAAACAGAGAATGTAGTAAGGAGCCCTCACCATTCCAGCAACACTCTGGAGGGTGAGTTGACTCCAGCAGGAATGGAGACTCAAGGAATCGTCAGCTCATTTCCCAGTCTCCTTGCCAGACATTCCTAACTCCATTCTTCTCCACTTTTTGCCTTTGTCTTTCTGCCTCCTCCCTGAAGGCAGTAGTGATGTCATGATTGCATTTTCCAATTTAGGAAAAACCTCATTTCTAACTGTTTCAGAATCCCCATTTCCTTACCTTCTTTGCAAAGATGAGCATGAACCTGTCCCCAGGCAAGTTGCATTCTGGGGCTTTCCTGGGCTCCACCCTTGGAGCACCCCCTTCAGGAGCACCTGGTCTCTTCTTAGTCACCTCCTGCTCCCTTACAAGTATCTCCCCACCCTGCAGCCCAGCCCAGTTTTAGACTATTGCCAAAATTTCCTTTCAGGACAGAGCAGTGTGACTCAGTGTTCTCAAAGCTGGGTGGGCTAGAAACTACAAGCCTGTAGGGGATACCAGTAGGGCAGGAACAATAAGTGAAAAATTAATCATTTCATTTCAGATATTTGGTTGTTTTAAAGAATAAAAATGGTCATGGTAGAAAATCAGCATTTTGTTGGGCTTTTATACTCCTATTCCATTAGAACTGCTTCTGCCTTGAATATCAATCTTTTCAAAGCTTGGTGCTTATAAATGTTTTAATTCAGCTCCACTGACTCTGCCTTGTCATGAAACAAGGGGAAAAGTAGTTCATACCCTGGAAAAGTAGGCTGCCAGGACCCCCAAAATGTGGGTGGGGGGTGTCAGTGTGCTTTGGACAAAAGGCGTAACATTTGGGACCAAGAGGCATCACTTGCTGACTGAGAGTCCTTTGGTTCCTCTCTCTGAACCTCCATGTTCTCTCCAGAGACCGGGGCAGGAGATGGGGTGGCCAGAAGGCAGCGTGTTACCTGATTGTCTACTTCAATGGATTTTAAGGAAGTTTAAATGGGATTGCAGATGTCAACATACACTGAAAATTGCTACTATGTCATTTTAGTCATCATCACCGCAGTGGGTGAAGGTCAAGTCTCAGAGTGATTCCCAGAAATTTTGTGGTGGTGTCTACCTCTCAACATCTAGGCCAACCAACGACACCCCAGGAAAGAGACCCCGACCCCAGGTCTCCTCAGTCTAATTCTGGCCAACATTTCTATATTGCTGAAATAAATACCTTTGAGGTACAAGAACAGTGACTTCAGTTTAATTCAAGACAAACTTGCAGAAGAATCTTTTGCGACCCAAGCAGACATCCAGGGGATGCATAGCCCACATTAAGGAGCCTAACCAGCAGGCACTTGGTCCCTGCAGTGTCAGTGGGCAGCAGGCACACATTGCCTGCTAGCTGAAAGCTGGCTTTCCTTGGACAACCCTCAAGCACTGTGTGTGTGTGCTTTTTTTTTTTTTTTTCTCTCCAGCTCTTCTCATTAGACCTACAGAAGAACTTATCCTCTCTGCAGGCACTGTTGGGTTGTTTCTGCTTCAGGGAACCAACTGTGAGCTCAATAAGCCCCACTGTTCTGTCAGGCAGGCCAAACAGCCAACTCTCTGTTCTCCTGAGCAGACCCCTGGTCCTGAATTCTGCCTTCAGGAATTTCAGAATTCTAGAATGTTAGAGCTAAAAGAGATTCTGGCCCTCACGTAGTCCTACCCCGACCCTTGTGTGGATTGGGAAACAGGTCCAGGGAAGGGAAAATTTTAAGCTGTACAGGAT
Source organism: Uropsilus gracilis (assembly GCA_004024945.1). Taxonomy (NCBI): domain Eukaryota; kingdom Metazoa; phylum Chordata; class Mammalia; order Eulipotyphla; family Talpidae; genus Uropsilus; species Uropsilus gracilis. The sequence continues at coordinate 29,264 of PVHY01009217.1, read as the reverse complement.
GTCAGCCTTTTCTCTAAGCCTTGTGCAGACAGCAAATGCCATCTGGGCTACTGACCACTTGGACCTGGAGGGCAAAATCCCCTCAGGCAGCCCAGACCATAGCTGGCACAACAGGGCCAGTCTTCCTGATAGCCAGCTACACCGAGCCTCCCACCTCCCTTCAGTGCTTGCCTCTTGATGCAGTCTCCATGGAGAGACAGGCCTGAATGGCATAGAATGGTTAAGAATCTATTCATCCTCAGAAGAAGTGGAACAGATGGTCATTCTTGGGCAGCCTCTGCCTATCAGAACAGAGAGAAGGCCCAGGACCTGATTACAGAAACATGGACTCAGCCTACACTCTTCTGCTTAAGCAGCCTGATGGTGCGCACATAGCTGATTCAGAACTCAGTTCTTTCATCTGTAAAATAGGCATGATCGGTTCTGCTTGCAAGGACTGTGAGGATGCAGTGACATAATGTGAAAAGGGAATAGCACAGAGCATGGCTCTGGGTTCTATCACCTTCAACTGAACTCCAGCTCTGTCACTGTCTATGTCTCTTAATTGACTTTGAACAAATTACTTAACTTCCCTGGGCCTTATAATCTTCATTGATTTGGATATTTTCAGTTGCAAATCACAGAAAAAGTCCAACTCAGCTCTCTTAAGCAGTAATGAAGCTTACTAATTCACTTAAGGAAAGGTCCTAAGGTTATGAGTGTTCAAAAATAGTTTGACCAAGGCTTCAGCATTTTTCCTGGAAGCCTCCACTCCCTAGTGTGTCAGTTCGGCCTCAGTGTGGCTCACATACACTCCGAACTCAGCTGCCAGCAGTTCCAGGCCTCCCACCTATGGTCCCACAATAGAGCTTCCTTTATAGTCTTGCCTGGAAAAGTTGTTTTTAGGACACCCTGGACCCTTGCTCTATTTCCTCTTAAATCTATGCCACTCAAACAACACCAACTCTAATCCCTAGGGGATAGAATATGTCATCTTCTGTGGGTGCTAGAAATTAACCAGGAGAGAGAAACATTCCCTCCTAGACAAAAGCTTCAGGGATGTCAGTGGCATGTGTCTTCCCAGCCTCTGAGTTTATATGGATTGTCCCTTTTTGATGAAAAAACTATGGGAGAATTTTAAAAAAATTTTATTTTAAATAGTTTATTTACATATATTTCACATCATTGTGATCCCTGGGGGTCACCCACCACCTCCCCTCCCTGGCCACTCCAGTTGGTCTCCTTATATGGGAGGATTTTCACAGCAGATGATTTCACTTACATGGTTAATATCAGGACTGACCAAATGGCTTTGGCTTCTCTTCAACCTTCTTGCTGCAGCAGAGAGTTTCCCCCAGAGCTTTCGGGTGACATGAATGGCTCTGATGACCAAGACCCCGATGACTTTTCATCAACACTGACCCACTGCAGTGCTTAGAGAAATGCGTCCAGTAGATCACCACCTCTGTTTCACAGGCACCATACAATTAGCATGTTTGCTACCCTGCCAAGAGTCTAAGAGATGGGGGTAGGGTGGTCTTAAAGTTCAAAGGGAAGAAAACCATGCTAGAAGACTCTAAATGGTTTGTACAAGACTGCCCAGCTGAAAAGTGGGGAAATTGATACTTGAACCTGGCCCAGAGTCCAACGCAAGTGTTCTTCCACTCCTGCAGATTTACTTCTTGTTCTTTGGAAGGAAACTTAAGGAGCTCTAGCAAGGCCCATGTCTCCAAGCCTCACCCTATCTGAGTCAGGGTGGAAGCTGGGCTGGTAGTTCAGCAGAGTGGGTTTAAGAACCCAGTTCTGGTCCGGCCCTGCTTACTCCCTGGCGTTTAGGGGGTGGGAGGACAGCAAGTGGGATTTCAGGAAATGAACCAAGTTCTTAGCTGCCCCTGTAAACTAAGTGCAGCTCTTTCTGGTCCCTAGAGCTGCACCTATCTTTGATAGAACATGGCTCTCTGTTCTTCCTCCCCCCCCCTCCCCACCCCCCAGTCCCCTGCCTTGGTTTTCCCCTGTCTCCTGGCCTCTTTGTCTCTACTGGCAGACAACATCTCTGTTGGTTTTTACCATTCGTTATTTTTCTTCTTTCTTTCTTTCTTTCTTTCTTTCTTTCTTTCTTTCTTTCTTTCTTTCTTTCTTTCTTTCTTTCTTTCTTTTCTTTCTTTCTTTCTCTCTCTCTTTCTCTCTCTCTTTCTTTCTCTCTTTCTCCCTTCCTTCCTTCCTTCCTTCCTTTCTTTCTCTCTTTCTTTCTCTTTCTTTCTCTCTCTCTCTCTCTCTTCCTTTCTTTTCCTTTCCTTTCCTTTCCTTTCCTTTCCTTTCCTTTCCTTTCCTTTCCTTTCCTTTCCTTTCCTTTCCTTTCCTTTCCTTTCCTTTCCTTTCCTTTCCTTTCCTTTCCTTTCCTTTCCTTCCTTCCTTTCTTTCTTTCTTTCTTTCTTTCTTTCTTTCTTTCTTTCTTTCTTTCTTTCTTTCTTTCTTTCTTTCCTTCTTTCTTTCTGTTTCTCCTTCTACCTTCTTGGGTGATGCAGGCAGGAACTTCAGCAATGTTCTGGAGAAATGCTGTAAGCTGCCTTGCCCTCTGCCCCCTGCCCTGCCCTTCACCTTCTTCACTGGGACCCCAGCCCCTCATCACCTTAGCTTCCCTAATGAGTGGGGTTGAGGCAAGGTACAGGGTGCCTGTTAGAGCCACTTCTCTGGATACAAAAGCCTCTTTCTCCCCCTCAGAGATGAGGTTTCCAGGCAGGTTATTTTTATAGCAGGGCTCAGGCGCAATCCTTCAGAGAAAATAAACAAAGTCACACACACTAGTCCTTCACACCCCTCAGCCCCTTCCCTGATGAGGGACCCAGCCCAGCTGTGCTGACACACGGCCTCCCACCACCCCAAGGAGGGGGCATGCTGCAGGATGGTGGTGAAACATATTTCACTTATATGTGAAACATTTCATATATATATAAGTGAAACATTTCATATTTCATATATATATAAGTGAAACATATTTCACTTATTTCTCATCATTGAACCCAGTAGAATTCAGTTCAACAAATTGGCATTTTGTGTCCACTGTAATGTGCCAGTGTTGGGTGGGAGAAAGATGGCAATAAACACAGCAGGCAGTGGAGGGCTGTCCACAGGGCATTTTCCTTGAGTGGGATTTTGGCACTTTACTACAAAAATGTGGGGTAGATATTGATATTGTGGTGCTCTTTTTGCAGATGAGGAAAACCAGCCTCAAGGAGATGAAGTGAAGTCACAAGTGTTGAAGGAAACTTGGGCCTTGAGGTCCAGGGCATCAGGGATCAGGGGCAGATTTTGTTTGCAGAACTGGCATTGGTGGGCTGGGTGTGTACAATGGTTGAAGAATGACAGCCACCACATGCAGCATAGTAGCAAGCAATGCAGGAGTTTATTAAGGCCAGAAACTCCTGTCCAAAGGAGGGGGTCCTAAAGGGTACCTGTCTTCCCCCAATTCAGCCACAAGCTACATATTGGTAGGCTTTCTGTTCGCCGTTGCATCAGACTTTCCATGGTAAGGAAGTCTCACTTTAACTTTTTGTTTTGTACCTTCCTATGCCCAGATCTTACCCTAATATGGCTGACAAACACTTCTGTTTATCTGTTCTTTAGTGACCCTGTACTGTTCTTGAGCACTAGGTTTTCCTTTGCTAGTTTAAGTTCTACATTGTTTTAAGTCACTGTCATGTCCTAGCCTTTTCATCTCACCTCTTCAACTCCCTTCTGTCCATTCTGTTTCATAGGCCTGGCTTCAGCTAAGAGGGGATAAAGAGCAGGGGCCTGCACAGGGGTAAGGGTATGGCTTGCTTGTGATCCCTGACCCGCATCATTCCAGTCCTAGATGGGGTGCACATGGCTCCTCATCTCTGAAGGCAGCAGGCAGCCAGGCACACTGCCAGTGATGGTGGGGTCCATTGGAACCCCAGAAGGAAGGCTTTTTTTTTTTTTTTTGAGACTAGGTCTGGCTATTTTTGCCTGTGGAACCGCAGGCTCTCATTGCCCAGGGTACCACAGACTCAAGCAATCCCCAGCCTCAGCTTCCCAGGTAGCTGGGATGACAGGCGCGCACCACCACGCCCAGCTATTTTTTTGGAACTAGGTCTCGCTATGGGCCCCAGGCGGGACTCGAACCGCGATCCCTAGCCCCGGCCGCTTCATAGGCTGAAGCTTACAGGCACGAGCCACCGTGCCCGGCCAGGAAGGCTTTTTGTGAGTTTCCTGCAGTATCCTTGGAGCTCCTTTATGAAGAAGACCTGGATTACAAAGGTTCCATGATCACACGCATTCTGTGTTGGCCTTGACAAAAACATGTGGCCCCTGCACCTTCCTGACCAGTGAAGACAAACAGTTCACTGAAACAATGTGGGAGGCTGTGCCCCAGCACTGTCCTTGGCCTCCCTGAGTAGAGCATCCCCCTTCCCAGCTCAGGACAGCCCTCTCCCTAGTAAACAGGGAATTTCAGGCTCCAAATATTCACCCTAAATACCCTTCAGGAGATGTTTGTTCAGCACCAAAACGTAGTTTTTTAGTGACTAATCATGAAATAAAGGAATGTGTTCCTGTCTCAGGAATCCCAAATGTCAGCAGGCAGAGTCTTGGTGAGTTCCTGAAGTACCAAAGGAGACCCAAAGGACACATTCTGGTATCTCTAATTCCTTATCTGTAAATGGAGCTAATAATACTTACATCCTTGTGTGACTAAGTACATGGACAGCTCCAGTCATGCTGAGTGCTCCCAGAGAGCAAGCTACCTCCCCCCGCCACCCCTCCCCGCGCCCTGGGAGCAGCCTAAACCTTCACTCATTCAGCAAATGCTTGTTGAGAACCTTCACATGTCCACATGTCCTGGAACCCAGCCTTTATTTTTTGGCTCATAGGAAGGGGCTGATCAGACCACAACCCAGGAGTTACTTTCCAAGATTGGGCTAGACAAGCTGGTGAGCCTTTCAGGATGCAAGGCCTTCCCCTCCTGGCCTGAGCACAGGGTACCTCTCTTTCATTCTGCACTCCACCCCCCTCTCTTCCCCCAGGCCTCTGTTCATTCTATCCACTAAGTCTGGCCTAAGTGTGGTTTGAAGGCCTTTTCCTTCCACAGTTCCTCTTAGCTGATACCCAGGATGCTGCTGATTTTAGCAGCCTTTCTGTTTCTACTCATGAGGTTTCTAACAAAGCCTCAGTGCAGAGGGACTGCTGGGCTGGGCCTGGGCCTGAATTATTTGGGGAGAAGGGGATGTGGTAGGAGTGGAGGGAGTCAGGCCACATAACATTTCTTTCAGAAAAGGCTTTAATCGTGCAGGAGGAAGGTTTGCTGGAGCTCCAGCTTCATTCCGGGGTGGTGAATGGCTAGTCACCAGGGAATTCATTTGACCCCAGGCTTTGGAACTATTTTTGTAGCCAACCTGGTGAGGGTTTAAGGATATAAGGAGCAGGGCCCAGATAGCATAGGTTCCAGGCACAGGCTCTGTTTGGTGTCTTCTGGGGACTTTTCTGCAGTCACACAAGGCAAGTTTCTGAGAGGCTGGCCTGGTCTCCTCAGCTCCAGCCTTTCTCCTCCACCCATCTGCTCTAGGGAAGCTTCAGTGCTCCTCCAGAGGCCCAGGCCTCTCTAGAAAGATTCCAGCTCTTAGGTCAAGATGTGCCTCAGACCTCCTCAGGGCCCTGAGAGCCCGGATGGGATACTGCCCTTCAGCTATGCACAGCCTCTTATCAAGAGACTTGTGTAGAAACAGATGGCGGGGAGTCCACAATCAGTGACTATGAGACACTCATTCATTTGGAAGACAAGTGTCTGAAGTTCTTGGCAAGAACTAAACTCTAGGTTCAGGGGAGGCACAGCCACCAGTTTACTTCTTACTGTCTGTTGCTGTTTCAGGAGCATCAACTCACTGAGTGGTGGGTAAGCATCCCATCCTTGTCGCCAATTGTTGGGGAAACATCAGGCTCACCAATATGGGTAGGTTCTTTATTGGTTTTAGCAAGTTCACAGACACATCAGGCAGGATAGGGCCAGGGTAGTGAGGGGAGGGGAGTTGTCAGGTGGGATGGAAGGGTAAGGGGGTGGGGTGGCTAGGAAACTTGCAGGAATCTTCATGGTATTTCTGTCTCCCTGAGTCTCTCTCACACCCACTAGGCCACACAATTATGGGGAAAACCCAGTACTACAGGTGCTGGTTTTATAGGCTAATGGAGGGAAAAGTCTGACCAAGTGAATTACCCTACACTGAGTAATCCCAAAAAGCTGGAAGGAAGGAGAGGTTACTGTCAATGAGGCACTTGGGTAACAAAGAGGGCAAGTAATTTACTCAAGGACACAGAGCTGGTAGATAGCAGTGTCAGAATCAGAACTCAAGCCTGGCCTTAATTATTCAGCTAACCTGCAGTCCCATCTACAGGGAGAGAAGGCTGAGGAGGAAGGGAACAGGCTGGAGATGAGTGGCAGCTCATGTTGCAAAGCAGTGAGAGCAGAGGAAAGACCAAATAAAGAAGAATGTTGTCTCCATAGTAAATACACTGGCCTGGTCGGGCATGGTGGTGCATGCCTGTAAGCAGCAGCCTAGGAAGCCACTGCGGGGAGCAAGGATTGCGGTTCGAGTCCTGCTCAGGGCAACGTAGCGTGGCATAGTTCCAAAAAAATAGTTGGGCGTGGTGGTGCGCATCTGTAATCCCAGCTACCTGGGAAGCTGAGGCTGGGGATTGTTTGAGTCTGTTAGTATCCTGAGCAACATGAGCCTGTGGTTCCACGGGCAAAAATAGTGAGACCTAGTCTCAAAAAAAAAAAAAAAAAACAAAAAAAAACACTGGCCTGGGTCAGAGAAGGGTTTAGACCTTTGAGGGTCAGGGTGAGGGTTGGTCTCTCTCTTGCCAGCAGTGGGGAGCTACAGAAGGATTTAAAACAGAATGATAGCACTGAGGACAGGCAGCTTGGTTGGGTGCAGAGTCAGGGACTGGGCAGCACTGCCATGGAGGAAGTCCCCCTAGGTGACCTTCATTGGATACAGAGTAAGCCCTGGGCAAGGCCCTTCTATTTAGTCACATCCATCAGAATGCCACATCCAGGGGTCTGAGGTGAGAGTGGAGATCCTGTATGGCTTCCGATCTATTTGTCAGACCTGAGGACCACTTAGACTAACAGTAATGTAATCATTTCCTTAAATCAACTCTCTTTTGCTTTAGTCATTTTTTTTAAACTGAAAACTACATTATGGCATTGATATTCTACCCTCTCCCCCAGTGCACACTGAAATAAATACATTTTTAAAAATTAAACTTTTAAAAAAATTTAACTATTAAAATGAAAAAAACACATCCATGTTTTACCTACAATCACCCCCAGGGATTTCTGTGCATAAGAAACCCTTTGTCTTGCCCCCACCCTGCCCAAGAAGAAATGATCTCATTAGAATGTTTCACACTTGGAAAAAGCAATCATCCAGAGCTGGGGGAGGGGTGGCTGGGCATCCAAGGGCAGGTCCAGCAGTGGACATGGTTGGGCATGATGGTGAGCAGCTGGGAGCAGCTGAGGGAACCATCTGTAAAGTTAATGATGCCTTATTGGGACCATGGCAACTGACCAGAGCACAGAATCCACACTGCACAATGGATCATTTCTTAATATATTAACAACATAACTGTCTGTCTGGGTTGAGAAATGTGATATCCTGGGTGCTGGGTGAGGGGCTGCTTTAGTCTCTGCACCTCTTTGGGAAGTCCCCTGCCCCTCAATACTGTCCCTTGTCCCACAGAAGAGCTTCTGTTGTTGAGCACTGACTATGAGTGTGGTGTTGGACTAAGTTCTTTCTTCCTTTTATCTTATTCAAAAAAAGCAGAGCAAAAACAAGAAAACAAGTAAATAAAAATATTTATCTTATCCCTCACCATTATTTTAGATGTCAGGTGCCAGTCCTACACCTCTTTTGTGGGTCAGCAAACTTGGCAGCACAGCTCTATGGCAGCATGGAGCTTACAGGGGTGTAAGCTCCATGCAACCTGCCATGTGCCCAGGTTGGTGGCAGGTGATAGCTGCATGACTCCCCCTTGCTCTACCAGTAACAGCCTTCCCTTTCCTCCTCACATCTCTTTTCAGAGCCGACCTCATCTCATGAACTTCCACTATTAGGACGAGGCCTCTTTCTGAGGCCACATCCAGATGTGCACCACTCACAAAACAGCTGGCTTTTTGGACCTGAGTGGCCCGATGCCGGGGCTTTTCAGCCATCAAGAGTCTGTGGATGCTTGACTCTGGATTTAGATAAGCAGAATATAACTAAACCTCAGTCAGATAGGAGATGGTCTTTTTCTGAATAAGGCATATCAAGGCCATATGGCTGGAAGCTGAGCTGTGCACAGGCAGGCTCCTAACATGAAGCATAGTATAACCACTTATCTTAGTAACATAGAAAGTGGTGATACCTTTTTTAAAGACTGTGGATGCTCCACCACCTTACTGGGCCCATCTGAAGATAAAGTGTTATGGAAAGGAAAACATTTAAAGAAGGTTCTCAGATACCCTAAGACAGAAATGGTATCCTGGTATCAGCCAAGGTTAATGCAAATGGATGGGGTGTTCCATGAGCTTTGCTGAGCCAGAAAATTGATGTCAAACCCCTATTTCTTAGTCTGGAGTTCTTTGAATGACCCAGTTGTTCTGTAAATATAAGTTTTAAAAACTGCCGATGCAGAAGTAGTAGTCAGCTGGTAGCAATAACTTATGAGCTTCAGATATCCTGAGCTTGTGCAGAAAAAGCCCTTTGCTTCATTCCCCAGCTATCCCCAGGCAGATGTGTGTGTGCACCAAGTTGTCTGCTTTGTGACCTCTCATGTGCAGTTGCATGCAGATGATAAGCTCCCTGAAATCAGATAGACCATGGGCTCCTTCTCCCTTTAAGAGGGAGATTGGGATGGAGATGGTGCTCCATGGATGGCAGCACATATGGCTCACAAAGCTGCTGGATCATTTGGATTGGGGCACCCAAGATTGTTCCATTCTAAAACAATCAAGAAGGATAAAGGAGCGATAAGACATGAAATTTAAGGAATCTCAATGGTCTAGAGCCCATGACCACTAGTTGAATGGAGGCAAAGACTTGGCCAGACTCAAACCTGAGAATTAGTCCAGTTTCTCCCTTTACCTCATCTGTGGAGGCTGCTCAGAGGAAAGAAATGTGAATTTAGGCCCTCGAAGGCTTTTTTGAAAGACAAGAGAGCGCTTGTTACAAGCAGTTTCTTCAGGGTTGAAATTCCACTTCAGGTCTCAGCACCTAAAGTCATTTCTCTTCCTTATTTATATTTCCTGTGGAAAGTCTGAAGAAAACCCCATGGAGCATCTTTTGAGTTTGCCTTTGGAGGCAGAAAATATGCTCCTTCTCTACTGGGCAAACATTGTGAACATTGGTGCTTTCACAATTCAAAGACTAGCGGGTTTCAAAGCCTCTTGCTTGGTGGCCTCAGTGCTGGTGGAAGGATGCAGCCATCTGGCTGGAAGGTTTGCTTTGGGAGCAGAGTTTGGAATTTGTGAATTTTGACTCCAAGTACATCCAAATGAGGCAGCCACAGTCCCCTTCTAAGTGAAGCTTACTCGGGCAACCAGGGCTCCCCCCAGCCTGGAGTAAAGGAGGCCAAGGGCCTTGGGCCACCAAACCCCTGCCCCTAGGAAGCCTGTAGTGGGAACATAGGAAGCTTTGAGGAAGCAAATGAACAAAGGTTTAACAACTTGGGTCCCTCTCTCTGGGTGATATTGAAGACAGAGAATGAGACTAAAGGGCGAATCTTTTTGATTCTCAGATTTTAGAGGCTTCCTGAAAGTTCATGTAAAGTTAGAACTGTGATGTAACAGAAATTCACTGTGGGCAGCCTGGGTCTGCCATGTAGTCTAGGCCAAAAATTTCTCCCTTTTCCTTCCCTTTTCCCCCCTCCCTCCCTTCCATTTCTCTCATGAGAGAATAATATACTAAACTTCTAAGCATTTATCATTACATTAGCTTTAACCATAATCAGCTCAAGGCCAATTTTATTTTATTTTATTTTTTGGGTTAATTTTTAATGATTTATTTATATATGAATTTCACATCTTTATAATTCCAGGGAGGCCGGGCACGGTGGCTCATGCCTGTAAGCTTCAGCCTATGAAGTGGCCGGGGCTAGGGATCACGGTTCGAGTCCCACCTGGGGCCTGTAGCGAGACCTAGTTCCAAAAAAATAACTGGGCGCAGTGGCGCGTGCCTGCAATTCCAGCTACCTGGGAAGCTGAGGCTGGGGATCGCTTGAGTCTGTGGTACCCCGGGCAACATGAGCCTGAGGTTCCACGGGCAAAAATAGCAAGACCTAGTCTCAAAAAAAAAAAAAAAATTCCAGGGATTCACCCCTCCCCCCACCTTGCCTGACCGTTTCCCCCTGCCCCAAGTTGTGTGCTTCAGTTTGGTGCTTAGCTTATTTTGACTTTTCCTCACGGCTTTTGTTTATTTTTTTCCCTATATCCCATATATTAGTGAAGCCATTTGGTTTCTCTCTTTTTCTTTTTGACTTGTTTCTGCTAATATGATTTCTTCTTAGTACATCCATGTTATCATAAAATCATCCAATTTGTCATTTTTAATTGATGAGTAGTATTCCATCGTGTATATATACCACATTTTTTTTATCCAGTCATCTGTTTTGGGGCATTTATGTTGCTCCCAAGTCCTTGCAATTATAAATAGTGCTGCAGTAAACATCCAAGCACAGGTGTCCCTTTGTACCCACATTGAGGTCTCTTTTGGGTAGATTCTCAAGAGAGCAATTGCTGGGTCAAGTGGTAGTTCCATTTTCATTAATTTGAGGGTCCTCCACACAGTTTTCCATAGTGGTTGGACCAGTTTACATTCCCACCAGCAGTGTAAGAGTTTTCCTTTCTCTCCACATCCTTGCCAGCCAACACTTGTTGTTGCCCATTCTTTGGATGTGGGCCATTCTTATGGGTGTAAGGTGGTATCTCATTGTGGTTTTGATCTGTATTCCCCTTATTGCTAGTGATGTTGAGCAATTTTTCATGTGCGTGTTGGTCATTTGCATTTCTTCTTTGGAGAAGTGTCTTTTTAGTTCTTCTCCGTATTTTTTGATTGGGCTTCTTTTGCTTTTGTTTAGTTGTGTGAGTTCCTTGTGGATCTTTGTTATTAAACTCGTATCCTTATCACTCTTGTGGAGGGCAAAATTTTTACCATTCCGTTGGGCTTCTTTTTGTTTTTTCTGTTGTCTCTTTTGCTGTACAGAAGCTTTTTAGTTTGATGTATTCCATCTGTTTATGTTTTCCTTCTTTTTTTGCCATCTGTAGATGTATCCAGAAAGGGGTTTCTGAATTGTAATTCATGGAGGGTTTTGCCCATGTTATGGTTTCAGGTCTGACATCTAAGACTTTTTTCCATTTTGAGTTGATTTTTGTACATGTGTGAAGGAGTTGTCTTGGTCCATTTTTTTTTGCATGTCTTTCAAGGCCAATTTTATTTCACCTCTAACCATACCCACCTACCCACCTACCCACCTTCCTGCCCTCTAGCTATACTCTTTTGAAGTCAATTCCATATATCATATATCCATAGATATCTAGATTTTTTTAATAGTATCAGATTGTGATGAACCCTCAGGACCCTCCTTCCCAACCTTTTGAGAAATAGCCCCCACCCCAGACCTAGGAGCATGTTTTGCCAGTCGCTGTGGGGGTTCAGGAAGTTTGAGCTCAACTGAGGACCTGAAAATGAAAACTTCCGGTTTGTAGGGTCATCTCCACCTTAAAGGAAACATTTCTCTTGATAAATTGGAACAATTAACCATTTCTGGTAAGGAGACTTACTTTCTTGTTTTATTTGTAATAGCCATTTATGGAATGTTTGGAGAAGTTGCTGGGGTTTTGTGTGGAAAAGAGGAAGAAACCACAGGTAGAGTGGCTCCCTCCAGGAGCGGAGTGAGCAGAGGGAAGAGCCTGCAGGTAGTAGGAGTGACTCTGGGGCAGTTCCCTGAGGGAAGGAGGGAACTCTTCCACATAATCTCCTCTGCAGGGTCTTTTATTAGCCTGAATTAATCAGGTTTCTTAGTGGCAGTTAATGTGTTTGTTCAGGTCTGTTGTGTCTTTCAGATAAAGACTAGCTCAGTTTACACTCCAAGGTCAAATTCTGGGCCTAAAGCACTGAGGGCCTGTGAAGGAAGCCACAGGGTGATCCCAGCTTCCCAGGATCCTGAAATTGGAAGGGAAGGCATTCTGAAAGCCATGGCAGATGCACAGATAAGGGATTTCCTCTAGGCTAAACAAATTAATTTTTAAGTGAAGAGACAAACTTCTTTGCTCTCTCTGTTTTTCTTCTGAGAGGAAATTGAAAGCAGAGCCATTTAGATGTTAGGGTCTTTGGAGAGAACATAGATGCTTTCTGACTTTACCTCATGGCAGTATCTGGAAACCCAGTGACCTCAAGTCAAATTATAATGCTACCTCAAGATAAGGAAATAGCCTGGTGCAAGTACATGAGTGAGCAGACCAAAAGGGCACAGTGGAGGAACTAGGAAGACACACAAACTCTGAAATTTATAGCATAGTGAATATGGCATTTCAACTAGTGAAATTCCTGAAACAACAATGTTTGTCAGGTGTGGAAAATAGATTCATACCTCAGGCCTTGATATTAAAATTCCCTTGGATCAAAAATTTAAATGTGAAAATTAGACCATAAAAGAACTCAAAGAAAACATGATGTATTTTTTTAATCTATGAATTAGAGTGTAAGAAGCAAAGTTTTTGCATGAAAATAAAAAAAAAATCACCATAAGGAAATTCAAAAGACAAATGTCAAATCACAAAGAATTACAAGCTACTCTAGTCAAGTCCTAAAGTGCAGTACAAAGAGGGCATCCAAACCAAATTAAATAAAAATATAAAAATAAGACAGCAAAGTGGACAGTGAATGGAAACTGTTTCCATTCAGTCTTTCTAAATAAGAAGAATATAAATCAAAACCACACTGAAATGTCATGGTGAAATTTCTCCTTTGTAAACCATGGTAGTAATGTTTGGAAAATGTTTGGTCAAACAGATATCCCCAAACACTGCTGGTGAGAATGGTTCTCAAAATATGCCATTATATTTAAAAATTTTAAAGACCCATCAATTTTTAACTAATATAGCAAATCACTTCTGGAAAATTATCCTGACCACTAGGTGTGTGCATGTGCAAAATGACATGCACAGGTGTTACTGGTTACAGAATTCATCTCAGTGTAAAGGGATGAGCAAGATGGTGCAGTGGGTGGGTGCCATTTCCTCATTCCCACTTATATCCAGCAGCCTTGAACCAGCATGCCATAAACCAGGCTTCCTGAATGGGAAAGAGTGAGGTGGATACATAATGGATATGAAATAAAAGATGTGAAGGAGTCTCTTGGGTGGCACTCTAAAGATACATGTTGGGCACACAGAAGAGAGACTCAGAAGACATGTGGGTATGAAACTTGTGAGAAGCTACTACTGGGACTTTCATCTTTTGGTGGAGACAACAGCAGCTTTCCACCTCATGGTGGATTATGTTATATTTTCACTTTCAGTTTTTGCCTGTCCTAATTCTTTGGGACCAATCTCTTTGTGGTTCCCAACCAGAAGGAGCCTTAGACTTTGGTGTGAGCTTTTGGGTCTCAGCTGTCCCATTTAGGGCCAAACTTGTTTTTCTGGGCATTTGCTCATGAAAGATTGGGTGATTTTCAGAGTTTGCTGGTATTTGAAATCCTTCTCTTCTCTCTGCTTTGCCTCTCCCTTCTTCTTTTCTCCTTCTCCCTCTCCCCCCTCCTTTCACCACTTAAAGATCTTTCAAACTATGAGTATGCTTTTTTTTTTTTTTTTGCCTTTCTACACACAAATGGCCAAACCCTTCAAACATGTACCATTTAACAGTTTGGGGTTCATGAGCAGTATGCCTTATTCATATAATTTACTATTGTATTGCAACATTATTTCAATAAAAGACTAGAAATGGTCCCCAATGTCCATCAAAAGGGAACTGTTTGCCAGGCACAGTGGTATGTGCCTTTAATCTCAGCCTTTGAAGCGAAGCTGAGGCTAGGAATTGCTTGAGTCCACAGGTTCTAGACCCGCCCGGGGCAACATAGCAAGACCTACTCTCAAAAATAGTTGGGCGTGGTGGTGCGCACCTGTGATCCCAGCTACCTGGGAGACTGAGGCTGAGGATCGTTTGAGTCCATGGTACCCCAGCCAACGTAAGCCTGCAGTACCCTGGGCAACAAAATGAGACCTAGTCTCAAGAAAAGGGGAGGGAGGGACTGCTTAAATAAGTCATGTTATAGCCATACATTGGAATATTAACCAGCCATTGAAATGTGGGATGTTTTTTAATGTGCTGATATGGTATCTCTAAGACACATAAAATGAAGCTCCAAAATGAAGACCAGTGTGTGTGGAATTTTTACCTGGTCTAAGGGAGGAGGGATGAGTTTTATCATTTTTAACAGTGTGTGGGGGCAGATTTTGCGCACAGTTGCTTGGTCATGCTTAGAATGTCTCTGGACCTGAGACCTGAGATTTCTGGACCTGAGAATTACTAGATTTGGTTCCTTCTAGGAAAAGAAGTAGGGAGGGAGACTTCACTTTGGAATGTTGAATCATATGACAATCATGAATGAATGACTTAGCAAAAATAACATTAAAATTATTTCTTAAGAAAATAAAAGGAGGGGAAAATGATTGATAAAGGAAGAGAAGTGCAGCCATGCATACCTTCTGTCTCTGCAGCTGACTTGGTTCATGGTAGAGAAGCACCTCAACACACTCTCACTTCCTCTACAGCCACACTCATAGATATTTGTAGAAAACTAATTGTCTGTCTGTAGCTCACCACTAAACCGCGATTTTCATGAAATTGGGGTTCCAGCCTTTCCGTTGAGTGGAGAATGGCTGATCCTCATGGCAATCCTTGAATCATAGTCTGGTGCTTCATGGGCAGGGACGTGCATTCTCCCTAAAGGGGCAGCTATATGACTCTGAAATGGAGAGCCCTGGAGGAAAAGAGAAGGGCTTATTCCCAGCTGATCTGTTGGAGGGAGGGGAGTGAGAAAGAGCACTTGAAGTAGAGAGGAGGACAGAGAACAAAAAGAACTGATGTCCACTGATGAGCAACTGTGCAGCATAAAGCTCCCAGCACAACACATATCCTGCAAAGAGAGAAAAGGCTCAGCTGTTGAGTATTGTCCATTCTTTGTGACTCTAAAACTGGGAAATGAACTAGGGGGGGAGATTTCACTTTGGAATTTTGAATCATATGACATAAGCAGGGGGTGAGTAAAAGAGCCACATGCATGGTGATGTTCAAAGACATAAACCTCTTTTGATGAACATCAACACAGTTATGGAAGGACTGAAAGGACCCTTCTCATTTCCCAAGGGGTACGGGTAAAAGAGGGCTGACTAGGAACCTGATCCACCCTTGGACACATATTCCTGTATCTCTTACTTTGCTATAATATAATAATATAATAGTATAATATTTTGATACTATCATCAACAACAATCCTTATTTTAGGAACCAATCTTGCAATATCTTGAATTTTCAAATATTTTTTTCTCTAGCTAGAGAACACCATGTAAGGATGCTATTGTCTTCCAAGTTCAGTTCCTGGTCTCCTGGAGCTTTCCATGTATTTGGAGAAACAGAATCTTGCCCTTCGAGCCCACAGAGGATGTTGGTTTAACTGGAAGATGTAAATTCTCCTTTTGCCTCTGATAAAAACTTGTGTTGCCTTGAGTGAGCCTCTACCCTTCATTCCAGGAGCAAGGTACTCACCTTTCCTGCAAACTTTACAGAACATTAGAAAACTCAGCAGTCAAGATTATTTCAATGCAATATTTTAAAAAATTAATGTAAAAAATCCATGATCAACTAAGTATCAATTTTGAATAGAAATGGGAGAGGATTTACTAATTTTTCCTTTAGTGTTAGGCTCCAATCTGCTCATGGCCCTGCTTTCCAAGCCTCTGTTCCTCAGCTTCAAGTAGCCTGTGGGGTCCTGAAACTTTATGACTTGGTATTGAGGTGCCTTTGAAGGATGAGGAAGCATTTAGCAAAAAGCTAATTGTGCAGCCCAGTCAACAGTACTAGTAGGTGACGGAATATTCATTAAGACAATGGCAGCAATGGAGTTGAGACAACCGTGGAAGATGGAAATCTGGCTAGGTTTCTCCCTCTGTGTCCACAGTGTACAATGACCTACATCAAGGTAGAAAATCCTTCCTCTGCCTCTTTCTGATTCTCCCCAGGAAATTTGTTCATATTGTATCAGAGACAGCTCCTTTAAAGGAGAGGTACCTGGTTCCCTACACACCTACTGAGATAGAGCTGAGTGGCCAGGTGAGCAGGGAAGGCAGGTGGGCTCAACAAAGACAGAGAGGAGACGAATGGAGGAGAGACAAGAAGGACTTGATTGCTTTCAGCTTGAGACTTGCACTAGCAACTTGGGGAAAATGGAGGAAAATGTAGAGTCACCTGAAAAACACACACAGAAAAAGACACAGGAAGGCTGACGGTGGCCACTGTTACTCTGATCTGTGCTTTGATTTTGTTCCCTTCATTCCAGACTTGCCTTCTGTCCCTTTCCTATGGTTCCCTTCCAGCAGGTGCCTTAGACTTGGGGCAGCAGCCCCACTTCAGGCCAACCTTGTTTGGTTGGGTATATATCCATGAGGGGGTAACTTTGGGTATTTTATTGGGAAACTATTCGATTTTTCTCTCTTCTATCATCCTAATCCTATTAAAGATCTTTACACTAAGTAGGCTTTGTTTTTTGTACACACAGATGTTTGAGTTCTTCAGAGTGTGCAATTTGGGGGGTCCTGAAGTGTCCCTCAGCCTGCCTGCTAACACTTCCAGTCAGTGGCACAGAGAGTCTCAGTCAGATGCAGCCTGTGGCTTAGACCTACTGACTGACTAGGCTTTCTAAGGATATCTGCAGGATTCTGGTGACCTAGAGGTAGAGGTGGAGGTGAGGGTAGAAGTGGGACTGGATGGAGGAGCAGTGGAGGTACAGTTGTTCTGGGAAACCTCCAATGCTGGGGTTAACCCCATATTTGCACCAAGATAGGTAAAACAGCTTTATTATTCTCAATTAACCCTCCTACAGGCCCCCTTGTCTCAGTCAAGTCTTGGAAAGTTGGCCTGGGGCATGTGAGAAGAGCTTAAGATACAAGACTTAAGAAATTTTATGAACATGTCAAAACAGCAGGCATCATATAGTTGGGGGTTCTACTGCCAAGATGTACTGCTTGTATCTCTCTTTCACCCAAGTCCATGCCTTCTTCAGTGAGGCTCCTGGAGGGGCCCTGCGTATGGGGTGCTGCTCTGCACCCCCACCCCCAATCTGGCTGCTCAGGCAGTCCACTCTCCTCTGAACTTGACTCCAGATGTGCTTTTCCAGAACTTTCACCAGTTTGGAGATGAAGATTCTCCACAAATGTCATTTGCTACTAGAAAGTGACCAGGGCTGGTCAAGTCTTGTTTCGATCATCAGGATGAGAGAATCCAGCTCTTTGGGAAAACCCATCTTTTCTCTTTGACTGGCTGTGAGGAAGGGCAGCTGAAGACCAATAATATCAGAAACCAGCACCTCCCTCTGCTGAGGAAGAATAGCTCCCTTCATGGCTGCACTGGGAGCAGGTTATCCAGGTCCTGGTGAGGAAGTGAATCAGCCCTTCCCAGCCTCCGTTGCCCAGGCGAGTTCAGTCCCCTTTGGTGGTGTGGCATTTGGACGTATTTTGTCAAAATCTAATGAACATCTCACTTAGGTGTTGGAAACAAACATAAACCCAAGCCAGTTCTTACACTTTCTGAGAGTGAATAACTCTGGCTTCCCAGCCAGTCAGACCCAATAAGTGAATTCAGAGCCTGAGACATGAGTGGCGGTCCTCCTGGACCCCTCGTCAGCAGGTGACCAGGCTGCTGCCCGACCCGTGGGCAGCCAGCCTCAGCCTTAGAATTTGGGGTCACCTGGAGGGGCTTGAAAAAAGGGATGCCTGGGTTCCACCCTCACTCCAGAAATTCCAATTTAACTTGTCTGGGATGCACTTACAGCACTGGGAGTTTTAAAAACTCCCCCCAGTGATTCAAATATGCCATCAAGGGAGCTCTACACGAATGCTTCTCAGATTTAGTGTTTAAACAAGTAAGGTTGGGGTTTGATTAAGTGAGGATTCTGACTCAGAAGGTGTGGATGTGAAAGTGGGTAAAAAGAGACTTTTTGACTTTACTTAACTGGATACAGCTATCTGCCTGCTTCTCTCTCCAAAGCAGGCTACACACTCTTCATTAGCATTTTCACTGATTACCTTTACCATTGATATGCAAACATCAGCTACCAAGCTTCTCTCTGCTTTCAGCTCCAAAAACTGCAGAAAAGAAAAACTTTAAAACACAGTTTAAACTTTCCACTCGTGGGTTTTTATCACCATCCCCAGCCTTTTCAGCCAAAATACCAACCCAATGTAAGACTATCAGTGCAGTGCGGACTAATTTATTTCTAACAAAGTGATTTCTAGTTATCTTAATAATTACAAAAGAAACATGTAAGACCCAGAATACTTCAACATTGTCCAAAACCTTTCTCAGTATTGTCCAAAGTCCTTTCCCAGATTGCCCCAAATATCCTCAGTCTCTCAGTCCTAATCGTCTCACCAGTGTCCAGACAGAGTCCATCTCCAGACGCTTTTGACATGTTCCTTAGGCTGCTCCCTTGGCTTCCACGCTGTCTTCTTGTCACCTTCAGGTAGCAGGAACTCCATGGTGTCGAACCAGCAAAGTTCACTTTCTTCTCAGGCCTAACTTTTGCACGGCCTCTTTCAGACACAAATCAAACTCAGCAAAGCAAACTCCAACACGGAGTTTAAATCTGCAAACGCCTTAACTGCTTTTAGCACACATGCTGCCAGCCTGGGTCAGCAGAGGGTTGCAGGTCCTCGGTGGCCACATGGCCAAGCTCACATGGCTCACATCTTTACAAGATGGCCAATTCCCATCTCCTCTCCACATTGGAATCCCAATCAAATTAAATCCTAAATCCAATCAAATCCTTCTCTTTGTTTGCACACCCTTTATATACCCTGATTTCCCCGCCTTCCAGGAAATCTGTTTCACCTTGACTATTTCACCTCTTTCTTCCCCCTGCATCCCCCTGAAGGGAAATTCCAGCTAAGGTAATTGCCCCATTTTAACATTACCTGTCCTTGAAATCTGCAATCTTAAACAGGAGACAATGGGGGGGGGGCACACCCTATCAGATGGATTTGGAATTCTGCATTTTTGATAAGCTCCCAGGTGATATGAGGCTGCTAGTCAGCAGACCATACTGAGTTCTAGGATATGTAACTTGCCTAGTAGGGCAGCTACTAGTCACATACAACTGTTTAATTCAAACATAAAGGGAAATAAACTTAAAAATTCAGTTTCTCAATTGCATTATCCATCTGTCAAATGATCACCTGCTCCTTGTGGCTAGTGTTACCATACTGGACAATACAGGCAGAGGAGATTTCTATCATCACAGAACATTCTATAAGGCTCTGACTCAGAACATCTCTTTGTCTGAAGTTTTCTCAGTGGCAGGGACTATAGGACATTTTTTTCTGCTCCTCACACTGCATCAGGCTCTGGATGCATCATAGGTGTCCAGTGTTTGCTCCAGTCCTTGTCCTCACACCACTGCCATGTACACACTGGTTGATTCCTGAAATCTGCACAGGCATCAGTTAGCTCTCTAGTGGATCAAAGACAGCTCAATGGAATATCAACTTGACAGAGATAATGATAATGACCAGGTTGCCCTAGAAACACCTCCCCTAACCCTGATTGCCCTTGATTAGGGCAAGGCTCCAAGTGGTCTCTGTCAGGGCACTTCTGTCATCAGTGAGTACAGCCTGCAAGATGTGCTGGGAAGTTCTGGGACAACTGACCCTGGTGTTACCTCTTCCAAGTCCAATTCAGAAGTGACAAATCTAGACATGTTCTCTCTCTCCAGACATTTTTCTAGAGTGATGTGGGAAGGTCTGGATACAGCTTTCTTCCTATTCCTGGGTAACTACCTCTCCTTTCACAGCTGGCCTTGACCAAGGAGACAGGTGGAACTGGGAGAGTGCTGATTTCCAGAGGCAGAGTCCATTGGACTTAGTTACGTGGGTGGAAAGATTCGGTCTTCAGTCAGTTGATCTTTTAACTTGAAAGTGGTTGATTTTCAGATTCAGTTGATGGGTTACTAATAGTAAAACAAATTCTGCTAGGATTAGTACAAAAATGCAGCTACCTCATTTTACAGGTAAAACATCTTAGACCCATAGAATAAAACAAGAAGACTGAGATTGCTTGGCAAGTTAGTTGCAAATTTAATGGTATGGTTTAGAATTCCTGATTCCAAGGCCAGTCTTCTTTCCAATAATCCATGGCCAAGAAATTTGCGAGAATGTATAAACCATATGAGAAAAATAAAGAGGATAATATTATGTTTCTATCACTAATACAGTACACAAAATAGTTCTTTAAATGTTTGTTGGGTAATGTTTATTGATAATAAAATTGCTATTTTCCTGTCTTCTCACTGCTAATTTACCCATACCTTCACACCCCCCCCACACACACACACAGAGAAAGAGAGAGAGAGAGTACAATAAAGCAATATCTTTAGTGGCTAAAAAAAAGTAAAGCTCAGAATCACAGGAAATGTTTCCAAACTGTAAGAGAAGAGGTAGTTTTTTGGGTTTTTTTTTTTTTTTTTTTTTTTTTTTTTGTGCATCTAAAGACCTTGCACATCTGCAAGTCATGCAGCCAAGGGCACTATAGTTGCAATCACTATCATGCAGTGGTAAAGACTGCTTTTAACAAATGTGTGAATTTATATAAGCCAGCATTTCTTGAAATCTCTTTACCTCTCTCATACCCAGCACTGATTATGTTATTTACCAGTCCTTAGACTAGAAAAACTCTCCTGGAATTACTATCATTCAGTATAATCTTGCAGCTGGATAAAAGTTAATCTCTGACCTTTAATGTCAAAGATAAACATACATCAAAGTGGAAAGACAACAAGACATTAATATTAGAGGGACCTAACATTTCCAAGATGTAATCTTACTAAGAGCAGACATGTTAGGTAAATTCTCAAGTAGAACTTTAGGTATTTACCACCCTTAAGGAAAAGGAAAGTGATGTAATTTGCTTCAAGGTTGCATTTGCCAAGTCACAACTCCAGACCAGGTGTTCTCCAGCACTTTGCTTGCAGTTGCAACCCCTGCCACCAGGTAGATGCTCTGTCTCAAGTGTGGACACCAGATTAAACTGGTACAGACAGTTTTCTGTTTCTATGTCTGTTCCTATTTCTACATCTTTCCCTGACAAACTCAAACCCTTTATTAATAGAGTTAAGTAAAAAGAACACAAAGATTCAGATAAATAATTTATAAAAGTTATACAATTCCAAGCAAGACTTAAAGTGACAGAAATGCCTAGCTATAATGAGATATCTTTTTTTCTCACTCATTTGAGTTAGATCCTCTGTAGTTTCTCATAAAACTGGATCAACAGGCAGGTAGTTTCCCCCTGAATCCTGACTTTTCCTCTTATATCAAACCTGTACCTTTGTTTAAGTTGATAATTACTGAGATAGTCAATAGCCATCCTAGTCCTCCTAACTTTCATAAGAACCTTAGAAGTTCCTGTTTTTCTTAAGGAAAAGTTCTTTCCAAGTATTTGGTTGATTTATCCCCAGTACCAAATTTCCTCTTCATATGTCAACTGCTTGTGAATCCAGAGTTTGTGCTACCAATTGATTTTTAAACATCTTCAGTTCTATACTTTTTTTTTTTTTTTTTTGAGACTAGGTCTCACTATTTTTGCCCGTGGAACCCCAGGCTCTCGTTGCCTGGGT
>PVHY01009216.1:0-57515 GCA_004024945.1 Uropsilus gracilis | reverse complement strand
CTCCCTCCCTCCCTCCCTCCCTCTCTCCCTTCCTTCCTTCCTTCCTTCTTTCTTTCCTTCCTTCCGTTCATTCTTCTTTCTGAAACTAGGTCTCACTGTTGCCCAGGGTAGTCCCAAACCCGAAGACTCAAGTGATCCCTAGCCTCAGCCTCCTAGGTAGCTGGGATTACAGGCGCACACCACCACATCTGGTTATTTTTTTGAGATTGTTGCCCGGGATAGTCTCAAACCCATGGACTCAAGTAATTCCTAGCCTTAGCCAAACAGCTGGGATTACAGGCACACGCCACCGTGCCCAGCTTACCGGCCATATTTCTAAGTATTGTATGTTTCCTCTGAGAGTACCCAGTCCTTCCTATGACAAAGGTGAGGCTACAGGGATGCTGGGATGGTAGATATAATCAAGGTAGATTATAAGTTCTTTCTAAGTATTTTCACCACAAACATTTCTGCACTTAATGGCCAAAAAGCAAAATTGCCTTAAAAGCTAAAATAACTGGTTGGCAGTTTGGTTTCAAATTTGGTCTATTTGTAAAAATGACAACACAGCAAGAGTTGGTTCTTATTTTAAAACCTACAGAGGAGAAGAAAGAAGGCAGGTTTAAGGCACAAGGTGGAACCCACATTTTGTACAGAACTTTGGAACATCTATCAAGGGACAAGCACTATTTATTAGGAACTTGCCACCAGTAAATCAAGAACTATCAGCGTTGTGAAAACTCTTACAATGCCATACAAAGTTCAGCCACATATATGCATCCTCATATGTATGTATGAGCATATATATGTGATCTGGCTTCCCCATCCACTTCATACTTCCAAGTAAGGTTTATCACTGTGTTTTCCACCAAGCTAGTGAATGTGGTTGCTATCATCCACTATTTTAAGACCATCACAACTACACTCCACTGTGTAGACAAAACTTGAAACCCAAACGTTCAAAACAAGCAGTCAACCAGTTACTTTATCTTTTATAGCAACATTGCCTTAAGCCATTTGGTTTTATGGCAATATGCTTTTGGTGAACCTCTCTGTTGTGGTTCAGAATGGAAACTTCTTTGTGCACCAGAATATTGGAATCAAATCCTCACAAGACATTTGGCATGATGGACATGACAGTCTATCTGGCATGGCCTGGTGTCTGGCCTAAGGTAAGTGTCAATCCCTCCCTCCCAGCCTCAACCCTAGGTTCGCATTGTTTTAGACGAAATTTTAACTTAATTTTAAAAAAGGCTTCTCCCCACAAAAGAGAGAGTCACTCACATGAGTCATTTTATACACAGAATGACTGCAGCCAGGGCTAAAGTGTTGCCGGCTGAGAAACCCTGTTCAGAAGCTTCCCACGTTTTCAGTGATTACTCATTCCAGAATTCTGCAGCCTCCGGGGGGCTCATGCTCTCTGCTTTCTCCTCCTTATTCCCAGAAAGATTGGGTGAAGGAAGAAAAGTAGCTTCTAAATTCCTTCTAGTGGATCAAATCCCCTAAGGCCCCAGCAGCTGCCAGAAGGGACAGCTGTGGTGTCCACGCCACACTTGGCTGGGGGATGACACCCCCAGGCCGGTCCTTCGCCCAGTCTTAGAACTGTTGGTAAAGGAGCAAGTGAGGTCAGGGAGGCTGCTGAGAGAGGGCTACAGCCTCCGTAAAAATACACACACACAACGAGATTTTATAACAAAGGCCTGACATCAGATGTCTGCCTTTCCAGCTGGATGCAGCTATTGCCCATTCTGATTGACTGGTGCCCACACACACATCAGCTAAAGTGTTGCTATTCAAGCGTAGTACCTCTACATGGCCAGAAAGACTGAGCTGAATCTATCAGTCAGCTCTTTCTAGCGTTTGAACTAATTGTATATGGTAACCAGGTAGTGACACAACAGAAAACAAGCAAAATTAAAAAATGGTACCGGAAATTTCTCTGACTTCTGGGCTTGGGTGTCTATGGCAGTCATCGGGGGGTTGTTTGCAAACTGATAAGCTAGAAGAAGAAGACATTTTACAGAGAAAAAGGAGAGACCTGAGAATCAGAAATGGGGGTGTGATTGAGAGAAGGGACGCTGTTGTGGACCTGGGGCTGTGATTTCCCTGAGTGTGGGCTCCATGAGAGCCTCACCCTGCCATTAAAAACTTCTGTTTCACTCTAGCTGGTTTAGTAAATTTTTATTCCTTGAGGCCTAAAAAGCCTTGTCTAGAAGTTATCCTTTGAGAATCAGATTGAACATCCCTTTGATCAAGGAACTACCCCCCCAGCCCCACCACCCTTAGGGCCCTGCTGCTGGTCCCCTTAAAACATGCGTGCAAACACACAGATACACGACATGCACACCTTGTATTCTTCTGCTCATGACTGTCTTCTCTTGGTTCAGGGTCCTTCAAGACAGAGCTGGCCTGACCTTTCTCTATATTCTCAGGAGCCAGCACAGAGTTGAGTAAAGATTTGCTGTCTCCTATATGATCGCTGATTGCGAGCATGACCTTCACTTAGTGTTCCAATCTCCAATAGAAATCTCTTGCTTTTTATGTTTTCATACTTTATAAAACATGCTCAGCCCCAGACTTCTAGCTTGCAGATAACATGATTAAGGTAAACGTGTGTTTGTGTTCTTGTTAGGATGATACTAATTTAGAATTAGCTTCTTGGAAGGGCTTATGGGGCAGCCCTCACTTGCCAGAGATGGGCAGTGCAGGAGTTCAGTGACTAAGCTAGTGTGTCACATAGCTGGTGATGTAACTGGGACTGTAAAAATGGGTCTCGTCCCTAAGTTGGGGTATTTTCTCTATTCATAATCTGCACCTTAATAAAGGTACTCCTGCACCTTGCAATGCCAAGACAAACCTGCAAAAACGCTTTAGTGTCCACTCTGAGAGACTTCACCTTGCTCCAGGGCCAGCCAGCATATCTAGGGCAAGGTTTAAAGGACATGGATTCTCAAGGAACTAGGGTGACACTGAACCAGCACACGTCTCCCAGTTGTAACACTTTACAAGATGGCAATTGTAAGCTTCTGTGCCATCAGGCCCCACTCCCCAGGATTCCTCTTTAGTCACCTGTGTTGTAGCAAAGGCACTCCCTGTGACACTTATCCAGCTACTCCTTCTTAGCATCACCAGGAAAGCTATTAAAACTTGCAATTTTAAAGCTGGGAGTGGTGGCACATGCCTCTAGTTCAAGTGTAGAGAGGCAAGAGGCCTGGGATCACTTGAGTTCACAGGTTTGAGACTACCCTGGGCAACAAGTGAGACCTGGTCTCGAAAAAGCAGCTGGGTGTGGTGGCGGGGGCCTGTAATCCCAGCTACCTGGGAGACTGAGGCTGGAGGTTGCTTGAGTCCATGGGATCAGGACTTTCCTGGGCAACATAAAACTTGGAATTGTATTCCTTCCTACTCCTATTGCCCCTTTCCCCAAGCATTAATATGTGGGAGATCTGCTCTTCCAAATATTATTCCTTAATCAATATGAGAGAACAAGTCTCTGCAGAATTTTAAGGAGAATTCCAAAATTATAAGTGCTTATAGCATTATTTTTCCTCTTTGATATATAAGATATTTAGGCCATTGGAAAGAAGGTTGATAAGTAGTTAAGTAGTTAAGTATATATATAGATAGATAGGATATATAGATGATAGGTAGTAGGTAGATCTTGTTCTGGGTACGTGCTAATTAATTAACATTAATTTTGACATGTTAGTAAGACCCAGAAAATTGTTAACTTTGTCAAAGAAAGTAACTTATTCTCTCATTCTGGTAGCTCCTTTAGTCAATGGAAACCAAGCAGAGCACAGCATCTATCCAACAAGGCAACCACATAGTGAGGTCATGGACTCAGGTCTACAGGAACACAGGAACATTCTCTCTACAGTTCTCAGTGGAGGTTGGCATTGACTCTGATGAGGGTCTTGGAAATGTGTGTGCTGAGTACAGGGGATTTTAGTTATCATAATAACTGGGGTAAGAGAGGGAGCCAGTCTGGTATTAAAGGGGCAGGGACAGAGCAGGGCAGGGTTTAGGGATCTAAATGTCTTTCAAGGCATGACACAGAGTTGCATAAAGAACTGCCTCCAAATTGTCAGGCATTTCTCAGGTAATACTCTAGTCACTGGGACAAACCAGGATGACATTAGGGTGAATCAAGGATGGAACCATCATAATTACAGAGAGATGTAAGGACTTCATATTTTCCAGGCTGTGTGTGCAAAGAACTCTCCTGTATGTTATTTCATTTGATCTCATTACAACATGTATTAGTCAATCTGGGTTCCAAAAACAAGACTGCGTAACCTGGGTGGCTTAGAAAGTAGACATTTCTGGAGACTGGAGACCCAAGGTCAACATGTCGGTTGCTTTAGTTCCTACCTATAAGGGCCTCTTCCCGGCTTGCAGATGGCTGTTTGATCACTGTGTCCTCAAATCACAGGGAGTAAGCTCTGGTTTCTGTATGCCTTATAAAGACTCCAGCCTCGTGAGCACTAAACTTAATTACCCAAAAGGCCTCACCTCCAAATACCACACTGAGAGGTTGGGCTTCAGCAGATGAATTTAGGGCAGACATATTTAGGATATAACATGGCGTTGATAACTGATGCTTCCATTTCATAGAGAAGGAATTGGGTCTCCTGATCCTGAGTTGGGCTATTTTCTCTATTCATAATCTGCACCTTAAAAAAATGGGTGTACCCCTCCACCTGCAGTGGTAAGTCTAACCTATCAGAGGCTTTAGTACCCATTCTGAAAACCTTCACCTTGCTCCAGAGAAGGACACTGAGGCTAGGAAGGGAAATAGCTTGTCCAACTTAGAATTTGAAGTCAGGTCTTCAGATCTAGAATGAGAACTTTTAAGATCCAAGTTCTCCTCACTGACCAATCCTCTGTCTGGGCATTGCTCTGGGAGAATTACAACAGCTTAACATTGGCAGTCAGAGGCAAGAAAATGATTCCTTAGGCCCCAAAAGCAGAGAAGCAGGGAAGTTGGGCTGAAACTTATCTTAAGGTCACCTAAATCCAAGCCTTCATTTGAGGGTTTAAAAAAAAAACAAGTTCCAAAGTGGGTGGTGAATTGCCAGGAACTGGGAAGATCTGGATGAGAAGCCCCATTCTCTGACCCTGTTCTGAGACCTACACCCTGCTCCAAGCCAGGCTGGGTTGGTTCACAGAGCCCCCGGCTCTGCTCCATTTCACAAGGAAGTTAATACGTCCAGGCCCAGGTGCCTCCTATTCCAGGACTTCACTACACAATGAATTCTTTTAGGCCTGTCTTCTAACCCGTTTTTTGTTTGTTTGTTTGTTTGTTTGTTTGAGACTAGGTCTTGTTATTTTTGCCCATGGAACCTCAGGCTCACGTTGCCTGGGGTACCACAGACTCAAGTAATCCCCAGCCTCAGCTTCCCAGGTAGCTGGGATTACAGGCACGTACCACCAAACCCAGCTATTTCTTTGGGGACTAGGTCTCACAGTGTTGCCCTGAGCGGAACTCGAACCATGATCCCTAGCCTCAGTCGCTTCATAGGCTGAAGCTTACAGGCATGAGCCACCATGCCCGACTTCTAACCCAACTTTAATGTGAGGAATGAATCTATTCAGCACCCGAGACGTGCGAATGGGGACCTCACACTCCACCCCAGCTACTCAAAGACTGCCTCAGATGAAACCATAAACCAAGTGATGTTGTCCCCCACTACCCACATATCCCTCTCATTCCCTCACCATTTAAGTCATAATCCAAGGCTAACTAATTTCTTGACAAGTTATTTTTCTCTCTGAGCCTCAGTTTTCCTATTTGTAAATTGTTGATGATGACATTTACCTCAAAGTAGAACTGTGGTTAAGACCAAATAAGTAGGCCAGGCACGGTGGCTCGTGCCAGTAAGCTTCAGCCTATGAAGTGGCCGGGGCTAGGGATCATGGTTCGAGTCCCGCCTGGGGTCCGTAGCGAGACCTAGTTCCAAAAAAATAGCTGGGCGTGGTGGCGCGTGCCTGTAACCCCAGCTACCTGGGAAGCTGAGGCTGGGGATGGCTTGAGTCTGTGGTAACCTGGGCAACAAGAGCCTGGGGTTCCACGGGCAAAAACAGCGAGACCTAGTCTCAAAAAAAAAAGACCAAATAAATAGGTAGAATACGGCAAAGCTAGTGAGCTGTCTATCCTATGATCCTTGCTCACATCCAGTGTTTTGTGATCCCCACAGAGCCACCATCAGCCGCCATCTGCAGTTATAGGAGCCCTTCCTAGGGCATATGCTTTGCTTACAAACTTGAAGTGCATCAGCACAAGAGAAACCATGGAATTTGTGCTGCAGGGATCCCCTGACTTTTACACACCTTGGATTTTGAAACATTTGAGTTATACAACACTTAGCTTTTATAAAAGCTTACCTCAGTACCTGTTTTCACTAATGAAAGAAATCTGCAAAGGATTTTCACTTGTACAGCAGAAGTGACAAAGCAACACCAGTGTCAGGTGTATGCTCTACAGCAGTACCCACAGAGAAGTGAGAACAGCCCCGCACCGGGCCGGGGGCACTCCACGAGGTGGCACAGCTGCTGGGCACAGAGCCTCCAGCTGTATTCTGGGCCTGAACTCAGTTTCTTGTGTGTGTCCATTAGCAAGATGTGTGCTAAAGTGGCAGAAACACCCAAGAGAGTTCCTGGGGTGTTAACGCTTAACACAAAATTGAACGTGATCAAAACCAAATGCAGCAGCAGACAGCCAGAAGGGAAGTCAGTCAGCCAGGGGCTGAACCTGAAGCACAAGCTTGAGATGTCCACGCTGACTGAGTGCTGCAAAGATTATGCAAAAACATGACTCTAATTCTGAAGGACTGTAGGGTGTGCCTGATGTTTCGAGCGCCCACAAAGAATTGTATGAGAGGAAGATGCATAAGCCTCAGCTGTCAAGTCTATTGTATTTCAAGCCACAGCAGATGACAACCTCCTCCTATGACTTTGAGGCAGGTAGACATGGAAGAAGGTGTAGACTTTACTCATCTGCCTGCCCTGATGAATGCAGACAACAACGGATGAGATGTTCCTCTTCCCCTCTTCCTCTCCCCTCCCCCCTATTCCCTGTACCTCCCACCACCCAACCTCCAATAACTCAGCCTAATTACCTCCATCATCACCTCTCTCATCCCTCTGGTATCCTCGCTGCTTTCCTGATTCTGGTAGGCAAAATTATACTGTTATACTGTATATACATTATTTTACCTGGTACAGGCTGTGTGTGTGTCCTGTCATTCCTTCTTGTACAATGTTAGTGGTATGTGTGATCTTTGATATGCTTTGGTATCTTATTTTTTTCATCTGGAACTACACAAAATTTTGTTTCCATATTATGGTTACTGCTTCTTTTCTTTTTATTTCATGTCGCTTTGGTAAAAGCTTCACAAGAATGCTCTGCTTTTGGAGAGCTGGGAAACTTGTACTTTCATTTTCTAGCTCTCAAATGTTAGTACAGGCCGGGCACGGTGGCGGATGCCTGTAAGTGACAGTCGAGGAAGCCGCGGCAGGAACCAGGGATGATGGTTCGAGTTGCACTCGGGGCAATGTAGCGAGACCTAGTCCTAAAACAATAGCTGGGCGTGGTGGCACGCGCCTGTAATCCCAGCTACCTGGGAAGCTGAGGCTGGGGATTGCTTGAGTCTGTGATACCCCGGGCAATGTGAGCCTGCGGTTCCATGAGCAAAAATAGCGAGATCTAGTCTCAAAGAAAAAAAAAGTACAGGCTCCAACCAGAAGCTAGCAGGACCAAGCAGACAGGAGTGGGGGAGCGGAAGTTGCTTGAGAAATACCCGATGATGACCTGGAGGAACAATCAGGGGCCCTGAAGGTCCTCAGGTGTAAAGAACACTACGGGTAAGCCCTGGACTTTGGTCAAGGTCTCCAGACGCCTCCAGGCCTGGCCAGGGAGAGTCAGGTCCCCTTTGAACACCTGGACTTCCTCACCCTCTCTGCCTGCAGGGGCCTTGGCTCTCTCTGAAAGTGACCTCCACATTACTGGGGGCAGAATCAATTTAAATTGCGCACAATTTGCCTTCCAGCTGTCAGCTCAGGCCAGCACATCATATATTTCCTATCAATAATTCAACTATCTGAGGAACAGAGGCTCCAGGAGGACCCAGCTAGCTCCATCCATGATTAAGCAGCCTCTCACAGCCTTGTTCCTGTGTGAGGGGATCCTGCTCCAGGATGTCCGGATGTCTCCCCTGTCCTTCCTCACTTCCTTACTCTGCCCCTTCGGCTCATCATCTTTTTCTACTTAGGGGGGGAGGGGCAGGGTTTCAACATACGAATTCTGGGGACGTAAACATTCACATCATAGCAAATACCATTGTTTAAAATACTCAACATTAAATCTGAGACTACAAACATTCTACACACACATGAATAGATGTGACTAAAGGTAATGCAGAGTTTCGCTTCTGCCTCCTCATGTGGTTGCCCTGGCCAGCTGCAAACCATCAGACAAAACAGCCAAACCAAAGCACTGTTTTCTAGCGCGCAGGCCCTGGACACAACAGAGCACTTTCCGATGTCTCATGGCTTGATGCTGGCTGTCCACCCAGCTTGGATTTACTCCAGGGAGTATGTTGGGATGAAAGCACACTCCTACCACCTTCGGCTCTAAGGGCATGCAAGGAGCTGTTTTGATTTAAATTGTGTATTTTCCTCTTATTCTCCACTTGGAGAGTTTTACATCCATTCACTATTTTTCGGGCCTCTATGACCCAGCGGGGAGAGAGCTGCCCACAATTTTAAAGTCTTTAGTGTTCTTGGGAAAGGCTACTTAATAATTAGCCAACTACTAATTTTCTCTTTAATCTCTGTAATTACCTTTTTGTAACCCAGGCAGGAGGAGGGCTGGGAGCCAAAGGAAACCAACAGGTGAAAACAATCTAGGATAAGAAGGGAAAATCAGCCCATCAGTGAGGCCGAGAGGTGGGATGGACACAGGTTGCTAACCCTTACCTAGTCTCCAGGGCTGGTGTGTAGGAGGGAGGGGCTACATGGCTCAGCTGGGGAGCAGGAATGTTCCCCAGTTGCTAACTTTTCTAGGCAAATGAGATTTAAGAAGAAAGTTAACTATCAAAAAGTGCCCCAGAAAATGTGCTTTTCTGTTTATTATCTGGAACAGGCAGACAATGATGGTGACCAGCTCTTGGTCCTGAGCATACCTGCACCAACCTGCCATTAGACTCCTCTTGAACTCACCAGGATAATGGCTTCTGCCCCCACTGGACTGCATGCTTCTTGAATTAGCTGCTGGGGCAGGTTCTGCTCACCACCTAATCCCAGAGCCCAGCAAATTGCCTGGCACGGGGCAGGCTTCCAATCCATCTTGAATGAATATACAAGTTGTTGCAAACAAGACTGTCTGGGAATGCCCAGCCTCATATTCTGAGCTCACACTTATTGCTCAATCCTGGGGCATGAATGGTAGGGGAGGCAGCCTCCTCTAGGCGATCTGACTACTGGTTTTGGGCACTCTGGAGCTTGGCATTGCTGAGGGTCCAGTTCTGGCTGTGCTACTTGCTAGCATGCAAGTTTCCTACCTCTTAGAGCCTTAGCATCCTCACCCAAAAAAGGGGGTAGAGGATTGTCATGAGGATGAAATGAATGAATACATGAAAAGCTCTTAGAAATCTGGTGAGTATAAACTGTAGAAAAATGTTGACTGTCACTATTGTTATTAATCATTCAAGCTAGAAGGATGTTTCAGACACCTATCACACCCGAGCTTCTTGCTTTTGCTCCTTTTATAGAATTTAAGCTAAGCTTTATATTTCAGCATGGATCTGGTTCATCAAGATTCTGTTGGAGAGCATTTATACAAAGGAGATACTGTTTAACAACCCCCTAGAAAAGTGCTGCTTTTAATTTTGCTTTCATTAGATTTGTGTGGCATAATAAGAGTTCTTAATCTTGACCTTTTCCATTGGTTCTTTTTCTGGCTACAATAAGCAGGTTTTTAGAATCCTACTAAGTTTCAATCCCTGAATAGACACAACTAGGTTTGTTACAGTCACCTTCCTTATGTGGTTTAGCTTAGACTTGGCCAAAGAGGAATCTGTGTCCGTTTGGAGGGCAGAAGGGAAACTGATCAACAGTCCCAGAAAGTCGTGGTGTTTTCAATATAGAGAAAGAAAGACCAGTGCAGAGAAGCAGTTCAACTTGCCCTGGGGTTCCTGGGTCCTGTGAGTAGCTCCTCTTCCTACCTGTTGCCTTGCTGACCAAGAGCACCTGTAGACCCACCCTGGATATTGAGGCAAAAGCCTCTCGTAGGCTCTCTGTGGGTTTCCTGTGACACCCCCCCCCGCCCCAGCCACTGGACTTCCAGCTTCCCCTGTCCCTATGTGCTCTCACTTGTCCATGTGCTGTGACAGATTGTCCCAAAATTTCAGAGATTCTGAATCCTTCTTCCTCATTTTTCTCCCCACAATTGTGTAAAGGGCTTGTTCATTTAACAGACACTCCTCCCCCCCCCCCCATCCGATTAGCATTTCCTGGAACAACGGTTTTGTTTAACATTTCTTAGTTATAAAGTTGATGAGAAAAAATCCAGTTCCCAGCAGGGCCACTGTCAGCATGGCATTTGAGTGTTCTCCCCATGTCTGCATGGGTTTGCTCTAGTACTCTGGTCTCCTCCCTCTTTTGCAACTATCCCAGTTTGGGTAGGTTCATCGTTGGTTCTAGCAGCTAAGGAAGAATGCTGGAGCCCTTGGCATTATCTTCACAGGATTTTCAATAGTGAACAGGGGAAAACAGTCACCAAAGAAAACAGTCACTGAAGTTCCTCTTTGGTTCACCCCTCTTGAGTTCCTCCTTCCCCAGGGTGATGCTGCCCTTTGCTCCTTTCCTTCCAAGCCCAGGTGTACCCACCCACACATGTGCATACCCACTGGGCCAAGTATGTACCATCATGGGGAGGGCAGAATACCACAGGGGCTGGTCATAGAGGCCAATGGTAGAAGGGTATGAAAAACCCTGATAACTCACTCACCCTACACTCTCTCATTCCAAAGATGTGTACATTAGGTTCATTGGTGTGACTCAGTTGTTTCAGCATGAGTGTGGTGTGTGAGTGACCTGTGATGGGAGGTTGTCATGACCAGGGTGGGTTTCCACCTTGTGCTCTAAGCTACTGGGAGAGTCTTTGACCTCTTTCAACTCTAAAGTGGAATATCGGTTGTTACAAGTCGCATGTGACATACGAATAGGTCATATATCTCTTGGGACATTCCAAATAGATTAGGAAGCTGGGTTACAGGTGAGAGACATGCTGTTGCCCACCCTCTAGTGTGCCAAAGAGGGCTAGAGAGATTGGAGGTATTCCATTTATCTGAAGCCCCATTTCTCTACCTGCTTCCACGTTTCATAATTAATTGTTGGAAGATGAATGAATGAATGAATGAATGAGAGAATGAATGAATGAAAAATGTTGGTTACAAGTGTTGGGGGGGTCTTTATTTAAAAGTTTGGTGATAAACAGAAATATGATGCACAAACTTAACTTGTTCATATTAGTCAGCCGCTGGTAAAATTGGTTTCCTTGTATTTTGTTTTACATAAAGTCATTGGGGTGGAATAATACTAGTGACTCTTCAGATTAAGACTTTCAAGGAGATTAAATCATTAATCTGCTGAATCTTTTGAGTATTTGGAGCATTTTTTTTTTTTTTTGAGACTAGTTCTCGCTATTTTTGCCTGTGGAACCGCATGCTCACATTGCCTGGGTACCACGAACTCAAGCAATCCCCAGCCTCAGCTTCCCAGGTAACTGGGATTACAGGTGCGTACCACCACACCCAGCTATTTTTTTTGGAACTAGGTCTTGCTACATTGCCCCGAGAGACTCAAACCATGATCCCTGGTCCCCGCCATGGCTTCCTAGGCTGCCGCTTACAGGCATCCGCCACCATGCCTGGCCTTACTTAGAGCATTTCATGTCTTAACCCAATAGCTGCCCCAAAGTGTGGTGCGGCAGGCTGCAAAAACAACTGAAATATTGATCACAGATCATGCAACCTTTTCTCAGGTTTCCAGGAATTATTGAGGGTAGAAGAACCTTGTGAGAAGAATAGAGTTTCCATTATAATCAAGAGGAAGCCTCAGAGGGCTTGGTTTGGATTTCCAAGGAGACACAACCTTATTCTGTCCCCTAGGTTGATAAGGAAGGGCATAACACCTGGTATGATGCCACGTGAAGTGAGAGATGGTGTGTCTGCCCATCAAAATTGTTCTCTGCAGTTCATTTTGAAACAGGGTGACCATGAAGGGCTTTTTACCTTCACTTTAACACATAAAGACCTACAGGCCTGCTTCTCTCACTCCGAAGCAGGCTCCAAGCAGTTTAAACTCTACATTTGTGGGTTCTTTCCACCATCCCCAGCCTTCTCAGCCAAAATACCAAACCAATGGAAGACTATCAGTGCAGACTAATTTATTTCCAACAAAGTGACTTTGTAATTACTACAAAAGACATGTAAGACTCAGATTATGTTAACATTGTCCAAAACCTTTCTCAGCATTGTCCAAAATCCTTTCCCAGATTGCCCAGAAATCCTCAGTCTCTTAGTCCTGATCATCTCACCAAAATCAGCCAGTCAGAGTTCCTCTCCACATATTTGAAGGCATCTTTCTTTGGGGCGTTCCTTTGGCATGCTCCTCCTTGTCTTCTACGCTGCCATCTCCTTGTTGTCTTCAGGTAGCAGGAACTTCATGGACCCAGCCAAGTTCACTTTCTTCTCAGGTCTGTCTTGCACGGCCTCTCGCAGACACAAGTTAAACTCAGCAAAACAAACTCCAACACGGAGTTCTAATCTGCAAACTCCTTAACTGCATCTAGCACACATGCTGCCAGCCTGGGCCAGTCAATGGTTACAGGCCCCTGGTGGCCACATGGCCAAGCTTGCATGGCTCACATCTTTACAAGATGGCCGATTCCCATATCTCCACCATTGAACCTCTCTCTCTATCCAATCTCCGTATTCAAATCCTTCTCTGTTTGCACACCCTTTATATACCCTGATTCCCCCCTTTCCAGGAAACCTGTTTCACCTTGACCATTTCACTTCTTTCTCCCCCTGCATCTCCCTGAAGGGAAATTCCAGCTAAGGTCATTCTCACATTTTAGCATCTGTCCTTGAAATTTGCAATCTTAAACAGGAGACAATGGGGGGAGTGGGGGATAGCACACCCTATCAATTTCACAAATGTTCAAAAGCCAAGCATGCTAAGTGAGCATATTGATTTCAATATTATGGAATAATTTCCAGGGAGTTGCATTACAAATTAATAAACTGAGACTGAATCTAGAAGCATGATTAAAGCACCTGGCTGGTCTGTTTTCTGTGGCAGTGTCTGAAATTGGGCATCATGGATGGATTTCAGGGGATCCATGCCTCCCCCACATTACATGGTATTTTATTTAGAATTAAGCTTGTGTATTTTTATGTATATATATTTTAGACTAGGTCTCGCTATTTTTCCCCATGGAACCGCGGGCTCTCATTGCCCGGGGTACCACAGACTCAAGCAATCCCTAGCCTCAGCTTCCCAGGTAGCTGGGATTACAGGCGCTCGCCACCACGTCCAGCTATTTTTTTGGAACTAGGTCTCGCTACAGGCCCCAGGTGGGACTCAAACCGCGATACCTAGCCCCAGCCCTTTCATAGGCTGAAGCTTACAGGCACCAGCCACAGTGCTCAGCTATTTTTATGTATTTTTATTGAAAGTAACATTCTTTAGATTCTCAAGGGTGTCCTTATGCTTGAAGGTTAAGAATCTTGGGCAAATTGAGCATTTCTGTGATGATGTCTCTTGAGACAAGTGTACCTGAAGTGTACCCTCTTCCAGATGTGTGCAGATTTTGACATCCCCCCTACATCCACCCCAAATTGGGCCAGGAAGTAGGGTACCACAATGCCTCAAAAGGGCCATAACTGAATCTGTTCCCTTAAGGAGTGTCTTTCATCTGAAAAAGAGAATAATTGAATGCAAGTGAGGGTGAATAGAAGAACTGACTGCTCTAAATTATTTTATTTTTTTTGAGACTAGGTCTCACTGTGTTGCCCAGGGTGGTCCCAAACCCGTGGATTTAAACAGTCCCCAGCCTCAGCCTCCCAGGTAGCTGGGATTACAGGTGCCCACCACCACACCTGGCTGCTTTTTTGAGAACAAGGTCTTGCTATGTTGCCCGGGGTAGTCTCGAACCCACAAACTCAAGTGATCCCTGGCCTCTTGCCTCCCAGCACTTGGATTATAGGTGCATGCCATCACTCCTGGCCTACTCTAATTTATTTTAAAGAAGAAATCAGTCACAAAGGAAGTTATTTCCAACACTCCTCATATCAAGTTTAAACAGACTGAGACTCCAGGCTCTGCTGAATGGTAAGAGATGCCCTGGAAGAACAATGAAAGAGAAATGGTGGGTGATGCAGCTCCTGGAACTGGATGAGCCCATGAGCTAAAGGCCAGGTTCCTTGGAAACAGATTTTCACTCTACTGGACCCTGGCTGTAAAATCCTGGCAGGTTACGTCACATTTCCGGTCCTCAGTTTCTCCATCTATAAAATGATGATGATGGTAATAATAGCACTGATGGTGCAGGGCTATTTGTGAGAATATTATAAATATTATATAATAATAATATAATAATTTATATAATATTTATGATATTATAAAGCCTGGGAGAGTGCCATGGAGTAAAGAGCCAATGTGTGGTCAAAGTTACTGTCTTATTCTTCCTTCGGATCCACCACAGTCAGATTCATCAGTTAGTTCAGAGTCAATTGATTTCTAGTACAGTTCATATTTTGAATCATTTCCATTTCCAATCATTGAATCATTTCCTATTTCCAATCAAATTGTGATGGATTTGCCGGGCATGGTGGCTCGTGCCTGTAAGCTTCAGCCTATGAAGCGGCTGAGGCTAGGGATTGCGGTTCGAGTCCCGCCTGGGGCCCGTAGCGAGACCTAGTTCCAAAATAATAGCTGGACGTGGTGGCGCATGCCTGTAATCCCAGCTACCTGGGAAGCTGAGGCTAGGGATTGCTTGAGTCTGTGGTACCCCAGGCAATGAGAGCCTGCAGTTCCACAGGCAAAAATAGCGAGATCTAGTCTCAAAACAAACAAACAAACAAACAAACAAACAAAAAACCAAAACCAAACAACAACAACAACAACAACAACAACAAATTGTGATGGATTTAAGCTGAAATATGTGCTTCAGTGTGGGGAGGGGATGTTATACTGCACCTGCATTTCAAAAAGGCCTTCAGTCAACACAATGACTCAAGTGCGTAAGGGCAGATATAGTCAATGTGGAATGTATGTTTTTTAATTGTATTTTAAAATGGAAGTAATATTGGTATACAACACCATACGTGAGCCAGAGTTACGGGTTCACATTTCTTCAAATGTGTGTCGCCACTCCCTACCCACCACCAAAGTGCCCATAGTGTTTCAGAAGGTGGTATATTTTGGGAGCATTATGCACTTCCAGAATCCTCAAATTCTCCTACCATCATCTCCGGCCAACCCCAGAGTCAGCCAATGGGCTACCTTCCAACAGAATCATACGATCCTTGTCAAAGGTACCACAATTTTTTAGGGTCCTTTGGTGAAATTTACATCAGCTAAATCAAGAGTGGAGGTGTAGCAGCCAGGAGGTGCACCCCTCCCACCTCTGGAAAGAACCTGCAGGGAGCATAGGTAACTGATATGGTGCCACTCATACTGACACTATATTTTCCCAGGGCTGGTCCCAGCTGATGACTGAGTGTGATGGATCCTGTACCTCCTGTCCGGGGTGGGACTCCTCTAGCCACAGCCTTTCCTTGGGAGTTTCTCTTTGCCCAAGACTTTCTCAGGTCTGCACTGCAGCCTGAGGTTCTCCCAACTTAGGACTCCTGTTCCCCACTCTCCTGTCACAGGTATCAGACCTCTCCTTGCTACTTCTGATCCCACCCCTTTACATTTTCTGGGCATTTCCCTCAATGTATCTCTGGTTTTTTGTTTTTGTTTTTTTTGAGACTAGGTCTCGCTATTTTTGCCCGTGGAACCGCAGGCTCTCATTGCCCCGGGTACCACAGACTCAAGCAATCCCCAGCTTCCCAGGTAGCTGGGATGACAGGCGCACACCACCACACCCAGCTATTTTTTTTGGAACTAGGTCTCGCTACGGGCCCCAGGCAGGACTCGAACCACGATCCCTAGCCCCGGCCGCTTCATATAGGCTGAAGCTTACAAGCATGAGCCACCGTGCCCGGCCCCTCAATGTATCTCTGGTATGTATAAACCTATTTTGGTATCTGCTTCTCATAAGATTCAAACTGACACCGAAGAGTGGAGACAACTGTTTTCGTAGTCATCAACTCCTGATCGATTTAGGCCCAGTAACAGCTTGCGAGCCATAAAATTTTAATAAAGACACCATTGATTAGGAAACACCCCCGTGGCTTCCACCTCTAATGGGGACTGAAGCAGCGGAAGCGATGAAAGAGATAGCCCTCTGCCAGTTTAGTGATGAATGAGGCAACCCTGTGGTCCCATGTAGGGAAAACTCATGGAAATCACAGAAACTTGCATTTTGGAAAGTCCCGCTTTCCTCATATCCCCAGTGGACATGTGCATCATTGTCCTCCAGGCCAGTCCATCCTGCAGGAAAAGAAGAGCTTGGCTGAGAGGACTGGAAATTGAGATAAGCTTGCCAAGTAGAACTAATCAATGATACAATGCAAGAGGATATCAGGGAGGAGGTAGTAGTAATGCATCTAGGAGGAAAATGTGCCTGGTGGACAAGATCCAGGAACAATTCCCAGTTCTCTTCTGAAGATATTCAGAAAGCACCTAAGCAGAGAAAAACACATCTTGGAGAGATTATCCAGAGTATACAGGACTTTATGGCAGTAAAATTCCTGGGTCTGGGAAAGCCTCTTCTAGCCCAGTGAATTTCAAACAGACCTTGTGGCATTGCCTCTGGTGTTCCCCTCTGGGCAAGGGATCATGGTCTCTTGTCTTTTTTTTTTTTTGAGACTAGGTCTCGCTATCTTTTTTTTTTTTTTTTTTTTGAGACTAGGTCTTGCTATTTTTGCCTGCGGAACCGCAGGCTCTTGTTGCCCGGGGTACCACAGACTCAAGCAATCCCCAGCCTCAGCTTCCCAGGTAGCTGGGATTACAGGCGCGCACCACCACGCCCATCTACTTTTTGGAACTAGGTCTCACTCCGGGCCCCAGACGGGACTCGAACCGCGATCCTTAGCCCCGGCCGCTTCATAGGCTGAAACTTACAAGCACGAGCCACCGTGCCCGGCCAGGTCTCGTTATTTTTGCCCATGGAACCGCAGGCTCTCGTTGCTTGGGGTACCACAGACTCAAGCAATCCCCAGTCTCAGCTTTCCAGGTAGCTGGGATTACAGGTGCGCACCACCACGCCTAGTTGTTTTTTTGGAACTAGGTCTCGCTACGTTGCCCCGAGCGGGACTCAAACCATGATCCCTGGCCCTGGCTATGGTTTCCTAGGCTGCTGCTTACAGGCATGCTCCACCGTGCCCGGCCCGGGCAGCCATCTTTTTAAGGTGTCTCAGGTGGTGTGAGTGTGCAGCCAGGACTGTGAATCACGGAGCCGGGTTCTTGAACACACCTGGCCCAACCGTCCGTTGGTATTCCTCAGAAGACTCCTGAGTAACACGCCATCTGTGTGATCTCAGGCCCTTCTGTGTTGCCTCATCAGGCAGTGAGCAT
Organism: Uropsilus gracilis; assembly: GCA_004024945.1. Lineage (NCBI taxonomy): Eukaryota > Metazoa > Chordata > Mammalia > Eulipotyphla > Talpidae > Uropsilus > Uropsilus gracilis. The sequence goes on along the minus strand of PVHY01009216.1, from coordinate 39,782 downwards.
CTCCCTCCCTCTCTCTCCCTTTGCCATATTGCCTCTTGATTTGGTCTTCATACTTGTGGCGGTGACTAATTAATCCTCCCGGAACAATCAAAGAAGCCCTAATCGTGGGTGAACCATCTGGAGATCCTTTTTGGTTGACTTGGATTTTAGGGAGGATGAGGGGAAGAAAGTGAGAAATGACTCATACTCCTGATGAAATACAGAAATTGTACTTTTTTCAAGGAGGGCGCTGGTACTTAGGGCGGTAACTTTCCTCCTGAGTCTCAGTGGTTCCAGATGGTCCCCTTTCTCCTTCCACACCCCCATGTCTACACTCTCCCCCAGAGAGGGGGGAGCAAGGACCATTCTGTCCACTCCTATCTCAGTTCACAAAATGAATTTATTATTCTTGAACAACACACATCTCTCAAATCAGTGAAGACTAGAAAGCTAACTCAGAGTCTTCTGTTAGAATATTAAAAAGAAACAATAGAACCAAATGGGGTCCCTTATGCTAAGCTCACAGCACTGAACCAAAACTTAATACTTAAGGTAATTGCAGTTTCAATCTTCCCCAGGGGTGTAATCTTTACCAGCTTGGAATTTGCTGGTCAGCACTATGAGGTCATCTGCCTTGAAGTCTTCTGTACCTAAGTCCAGTTATCACTTTCTTTAAAGATCTTTTCCTTTCAGTAGCTCCGGAGCTGTTTTCTATTGAAAGATGGAATGCTACCCAAATCACGAATAGTTGAATAAAGGCAATTAACTTCACGCCATTGGATTTTTGTTTTGGAACAGCAGTTTTCTCTTTTTACAGATGAGAGGGGTAGTAGGAGTTGACCAATCATGTATATTTATTGAACAGTTATTTTGTGTAAGAGATATGATGTTAAAGCTGGGTGTGGTGGCATGCACCTGTAATCCCAGTTACCTGGGAGGCTGAGGCTGGGGATCACTTCAGTCCGTGGGTTTGAGACAACCCTGGGCAACATAGTGAGACCTAGACTCTTGAGAGAGAGAGGGGGGGAGAGAGAGAGAGAGAGAGAGAGAGAGAGAGAGAGAGAGATGGTGTTAGATCCCTTCTACAATCCCCTTGTGTGGGTTAGGATGCTTGTCCCTCGGCTGCTATTATGGTGGGTGGCTCACAGCAGCCATTGGGTGCCTCCGTATCTCCATGACCAACTGGCTGGGAGTACAAGCAACCGGTTCTTTACTTCTAATAGTGCATGGTTTATGGCTCTCAAAGTCCTGACTGGCACTAGCCTGAGTCATGTCTTTTCTCCGCATTTCCACTTCTCTGTTCCTGCTCCCTGACTAGCATTCCTTTACGACAGGACGCTACTTCAAAAAGTCAAGTGTCCGAGATCCTTTCTCAGAATCCCTTCCAGGAAACTGACCAGAGACAGAAAGTTTGCCTGGTGACGTGAGAGCCACAAAGCCATCATTCTTATTTGTAAAATGCTTCCTGATCCATTACAGAGGCCAAGCATTAACACGCAAAAAAAAAAAAAAAAAAAAAAAAAAAAAAAAAAAAAAAAAAAAAAAAAAAAAAAAAAAAAAAAAAAAAAAAAAAAAAAAAATCAAAAGGGATAGTAGTAAATAACAATGAAGATATTTTGGGACATGTCACAAGATGCAATACAATTGAGGTGAATTTGAAAGTAGGATGTTTGGAAGAAGAATGGCAAAGACTCATAAGAAGCATCTGGAAGAACATGAACAAAAACATGAATGCATGGTGGTACATGTCTGTAAGTGGCAGCCTAGGAAGCCACAGCTGGGACCAGCGATTCTGGTTCAAGCCCCGCTGGGGGTAAGTAGTGAGACCTAGTCCCAAAAATATAGCTGGGGGTGGTGGCACGTGCCTATAATCTCAGTTACCTGGGAAGCTGAGGCTGGGGATTGCTTGAGTCTGTGGTACCCGGGCAACGTGAACCTGTGGTTCCACTGGCAAAAATAGCAAGACCTAGTCTCAAAACAAACAAACAAATAAACAAACAAACAAACAAGCAAGCAAGCATGAATGTAAGGAAACAACAAGATAAAGCATGTGAAGCTATAGTACAAGGTTCTCAAGCTTTAGTAGACACATCAGCCTTACCCATGAAAACATGGCTTACCAGTCCACCAGGCTTCTGATGCAACAGACTGAGGGTGGGGCTCAGGAACCTCTTTCTTTTATATCTTTCATTTTTTATTTTGTAATTTTCGTACAGTATTGGTCATATTTGTAAGGTTATTGTTCCCCTTTAATATGGCTCTCCCTTCCATATAGTTTCTCTTTAGTATGGCCCTCCCTTCCATATTGTACTCCTGTCCCCCCGACCCTCTCCCCGTTTCCCCCTTCCCCTCTCCGGTCACTCCAACTCCTCATGCTGCAAGTCAACGGTCCATGTTTGGCCCACTGGTCTTTTCTTTTTCTAGAACAATGTCCTTTCTCCTGGGTGTCGACTTGCACTCCTGGATCACAACGGACCAGGCTGCTCGGATCTCCAGGAGTCACTGAAGCAGGTGTTCAGGCTGAGCACATCAGGAACTTCTCATAGGGCAGATGTGTGGTGAAGTTCTCCAGGCCCCTTTCCAGTGTCTGTTGCATGTTGCTGCTTCCGTGCCATATAGTTCTTTTTGTTTTTTAAGACTAAGTCTCTCAATTTTTGCCCATGGAACTGCAGGCTCATGTTGCCCGGGGTACCACAGACTCAAGCGATCCCCAGCCTCAGCTTCCCAGGTAGCTGGGATTACAGGCGCACGCCACCACACCCAGCTCTTTTTTTGGGACTAGGTCTTGCTGTGTTGCCCCAAGCGGGACTCGAACCTTGATCCCTAGCCCCAGCCGCTTCATAGGCTGAAGCTTACAGGCACGAGCCACCATGCTCAGCTTGTGCCATATAGTTCTGATATCTTGGTTTGGGAACCCATCTCACCACCACTGGCAGTGACAAAGTTCCCTGCTGGGGACTGATTTCCCCAGGCAGTTGGTCCAGTTCCTCTCCTCTCTCGTGTTAGCAGTTTTGCCTTGGGCACAGTCACATTTCTGTGGCTTTCTTCCCCCATTGGGAATCTGCATTTCTAACAGGCTTGAGGGGGTGCTGGTGCTGCTGGTGCGGGGACTACACTTTGAGACCCTCCAGCCAAGTGGGGTAATAACCATTGTTATTTCAGGGAATACATTCTTATTCCGGGGGCCTTTATCTGCAGCTCAGCAGATTTATGTGAGAGAGGGTAGAAATGTAATGAACAAGGAGTCAAACTTTCTGACCTTTAAGGAGGTTTCCATAAATTCTGTTTTGAGAAGCAATAACCTTAAGAGTTGTGGCTTATCAATGCAAGTACAGGGATTGAAGGAGAAGGGAGTCTTGTGGATTTTCAAGGTCTGACTCGAAGTGTGAAAGTCAAAGTTTCCAATACTAAGATAGTAGAGTTTATACCAAAAATCAAAGGTCATTGAAGTAGGGTCTGCCACCCGTTCTTGTAAATAAAGGCTTTTTTCGAACATGCACTTTCCCAATTCATCTGCACATTTCATAGGCTGCTTTCCTGCTTCAGTGGCAGAGCTGAGCAGTAGCACAGAGACAATATTCCATGCTAACAATACTGTTTAACACCCGACCATTTATAAAATTTGCCCTTTTCCTAGTAAACCTGTCTTTTTGAGACAAGGTCTTGCTATTTTTACCTGTGGAACCATAGGCTCACATTGCCCGGGGTATCACAGACTCAAGCAATCCCCAGCCTCAGCTTCCCAGGTAGCTGGGATTACAGGCATGCGCCACCACACCCAGCTATATTTTTTTGGAACTAGTTCTCACTACGTGCCCCCGGCGGGACTCAAACCATGATCCCTGGCCCCAGACACAGCTTCTTAGGCTGCCACTTACAGGCATGCACCACCATGCCCGGCCTAAACCTGTCTTTTAAAAATATGAAAAAATGAAAAGAAAAAGAGTTTGTTGCCCCCTCTTATAGACCACAGAACAAGGACAGTGGGGAGGAGGGGTGGCAGGGAGAAGGAGATTGTTGATGGCAGAACTTTTTCCATCTCTGAGAAAGATAAATACTTTACAAGCTGGTGGGGAAGCAGAAAATCATGGCGCTTGTGATGGATTTCTCCTTTAGCCCAGAAAGTACATGAACCAAATTATGTTTAGCTATAGAAAATACACTTTTATTTTTGCATTTCTCAGCGATCTGGAAAGTTCATATCTGCTAGTGGTAATTTACCAGGATCAGGAAAGGGAGGAGTGAAACAAAAAGAGAGGAAGGTACACGTGGGTTCATTGCAAAGAGCCTTTACAACCCTGCCTGCCTCACCTGAGTCCATCCCTCCACAGTGTGGAGTCTCCCACTATGAGGAGATGGGGAGCCACCATTGAGGTGCCCCTCTGAGGCTGCACATTATGCTCCTCCAGTTGTTTTCAGTCACTTCACCTGCAGCTGAGCGCAGTTTTTCCTTCCAACCTAGATTAGAGGCGCCTAAAGGGCTAAGGAATGACTGGTCTTCAGGGTTGGCTCCCAGATCTGGTTCCCCCTTCAGGGCTCTCCCACATTTCCTCTCTCAAGAAAGGGAGAGGCTGACACACCCCAGGCTGGGCACTGCTGGCACTTCCTCATGAACCCGGTAAATCAGTGTGAGGGAAATAGAAAATGCAAGGAGGCTGTGGAGGACGGTTCTATTTGTGACAAAGGAGATACATTCACTCAGTCATTTGTTCATTCACTCATTCATCTTCTGGTTCTGAAGGTATCTTCCTCTCCAACTTCTGAGGAGAAATGCATTTTGATTCCTTTTTCTAAAGGTCCTTAAAAACTTTCTCATCCTTGTCTATCCTCCAGTTTCTTTGTTCAGTAAGACCGCACAGTAGGGGGAAAAGCATACAGCTCTGTAATCAGATTGCTTTGGATTTAAATTCCAGTCTTATTTACCAGCCAAGTGACCTGGCACGCATCACTTACCCACTTTTTACCTCAGCTTCCTCCTCTTAAGTCAGGGTTAATAATTCCCGCCTTCAAGCATCAGCAGGTGGCAGGTATATGAAGAGGGATAGGTAGGATTGTCTGCTGGGTGACCAGGGTGACCCCCCAGGTTGGTGGGCACTGATCTGGATCCCCCTACCCCACCTCCATGAGTGGACTGTGCATGGCTTCCACCGCCTGCACATTTCCTGGATTTTCTCAGGCATCTCTGCAGGCAGCTCCAATAAGCCTGTCTCTGCAGACAGGGCCACACTCAAGACTGTGGAAACTGCATTGTTGCTGGCTCAGCAGGCACCTCCTCCCCACCCAGAGTCTTTATAAAAAGGGAAGGCAGAGCATGGGGGGCTCTCCTGGAGAACATGCATGAATTGTCGAGCTAGCAGGCTGTGCACTGGGCAGCCACGCAAGGTAGGCCCCTTCCTGGAACCTGCTTGTCCTGCACCAGGGCTGCAATGAATTCCAGAACCCATGTGGCATAGATGAAGGAATGTGGAGAAAGTGACAGCTTGCAGAGAACAATGGGTACCCTGGGAAGAGTAACCTCAGAGCCCTGGGTTTTCCCAGCAGCCACTGAGAAGGGTGCCTGGGTCTAGAGTTGGGTCTGTGTTTCATAGAGACTCTTCCCTGCTCTGGGTCTCTCTTCAGATTCTTGGGAAAGTGGCTTTGTCGGTGGGGGAATTCCCAGGCAGCTCAGGCCAGTGACCTGAACTGGGAGTCAGGCAGTCCACAGAATATTTTCTAAGAAGCTGCAGGAGCTCCTGGCTTTCCGTCTCCTGTGGTTTCTCCTGTGCGGGAAACCTGTCACTCTGTGCTAAAACTAGACAGGACCACATCTTGAACACTGGTCCTGGGCCCCAGGTCGTCTTCGCAAGGCGGAATGGCAGACTAACATCAAGTACAACCAAGCTCAGGGCTTCTGGAAACTTTCAAAAAGCCAACTTGGCTCTTATCAGAATCATGAGTTTCATTTTGGGATCAAATAAGTATCTCCCTCCCTGAAGAGGTGAGTTGAATCAGAAATGCTTTATTTTGACTCGGGTGATAGAGTGACAAGTCGGGCTGAGATCGGATGACTAAAGACCAGATCACAGGGGAATGTTTATTTAATCCACAGTCTTCCCCGCCATGTGGAGGGTCTGCGAGTTTAGCTGGTGGGCTGTCACACAGCTGACAAGTCTCCAGGGGAGGGACAAGCAATGCCAGCGATGAGTAAGGCTGTGGTGGCCCCTGGGGGTGGTACCCACAAGCCAGGGGGTGAACTAAGGTAAACTATTGTATCCTCTTTGGAATAAAATGACTAAACAGTGAGATCCAAGCCTGGTTCTGAAAGGAACAATTTATTTAAAAATAAACTTTAGACTGAGAGAAAAAGAAAAGGCAGGCAGTTCACATTTCCAACGGTGACTTTGAGATAGAAATTTGTGTTATGAGAGAAGGCAGTCAGACACAGAACCGGCTGCTGGGGAAGGCAGCGGTCAGTCATCCCTGTCAGTCATCGGCCTTGTTAGTGTTAGCCATTCCTGTCAGCCTTAGGCAACTTAGGGGTAGGTCTGCCTATAGGCAAGCAACTGGACAAAACCAACAATAGGAAAATCCTGATAATGTCTTTGTTTTTTTTTTGTTTGTTTTGTTTTTTTGAGACTAGGTCTCGCTATTTTTGCCTGTGGAACTGCAGGCTCTCGTTGCCCGGGGTACCACAGACTCAAGCAATCCTCAGTCTCAGCTTCCCAGGTAGCTTGGATTACAGGTGTGTGCCACCACGCCCAGCTATTTTTTTGGAACTAGGTCTCGTTATGGGCCCCAGGCGGGACTCGAACCGCGATCCCTAGCCCTGGCCACTTCATAGGCTGAAGCTTACAGGCATGAGCCACCGTGACCGGCTGATAAGTGGTAATGTCTTTAGCTGAGGATCCTGTTTGATGTTATTCAAGTCATTTAAGTACCAACATCCTCCAATTTAACCCTAGTGATAACTCTATGAGGTAGACGTTACTGTCATCAATTGTCACATCTTACAGGTGAAAGAACTGGGGCACTATTCTTCTGTAGGTAATGTGTAAATAGTAGAGACTGGGCACAATGGCATGTGCCTGTAAGTGATAGCCTAGGAAACCGCGGTGGGGGCCAGGGATTGCGGTTCGAGTCCTGCTTGGGGCAACGTAGGGCGAGCTAGTTCCAAAAAAATAGCTGGGTGCACACCTGTAATCCCAGCTACCTGGGAAGCTGAGGCTGGGGATTGCTTGAGTCTGTGGTACCCTGGGCAACATGAGCCTGTGGTTCCATAGGCAAAAATAGCGAGACCTAGTCTCAAACAAACAAACAAGCAAATAGATAAACAAACAAACAAATAAATAAATAAAGTGTAGTAGATCTACATAATGGAATATTATTCAGAGCTAAATGAGAAATGAACTTTCAAACTACAAACAAACGAACAAACAAACATGGAGGAAAGTTAAGTACATACCATATAACGAAATAAGCTATAGGAAAAGGCTACATTCACCTGAGTGGAACCACTTTTTACAATCTGGAAAAGGCAAAGTTGTGGATACAATTTTGTTAAAGTTGAAGATCAGTGGTTGCCAGGGATTTGTGGTAGGAAGGGATAAATAGGTGGATTGGGATTTTTAGGGCAGGAAAGGTTTTTCATATGATGTTGTATTGGTAGATTATACATCACAAAGTGTTTATCAAAACCCAAAGAATATACACCCAGAGTAGACTATAGTGTAAAAATGGACTTTGATTAATTAAAGAAACAAAACTCTGGCAATACTTGCCCACAGTTCCTGACTCTGTCACACTACAACCCTTTATACCATTCCCGGCAAGCAGTGCTCACCAATATGTCAGCCAAAACCTAAATGAAGGTCACAAAGATAACAGATAGGGATGATGACCCATTATTAATTCTTCCATCTTCACTCTTACTAGCCTTCTCCCCCAGTTTTTGCCATTACAACCAACGTAGGTATAACCACCCTTACAGCCTTGGGTGTGCTAGCTTCTCTGGGGCATATCTCCCAGAGTAGAATTGCTAAGTCAGGAAATTAAATTTTTTAAAGCTGGGCACGGTGGCTCATGCCTGTAAGCTTCAGCTTATGAAGCGGCTGGGGCTAGGGATTGTGGTTTGAGTCCTGCTCAGGGCAGCACAGCGAGACCTAGTCCCCAAAAATAACTGGATGTGGTGGAGTGCACCTGTAATCCCAGCTGCCTAGGAAGATCTAGTCTCCCCAAAAAAAAAAAAAAAAAAAAAAAGAAATTAAATTTTTTATTGTATAGACTGCTTTTCAAGATGAACTATAACCAGTTTGAATTCCACCAACAATGCTCGAGAGTTTTCTTTTCGCTGTGTCCCAGCCAACAAAGGTATTCTAGCTATTTTCATTTTTTCCATATGGTAGATATAAAAATTAATTTACATTTCTCTGGTGAGTTTGGGCATTTTGGGGAACTATTTATTGCTATTGAGACCTGTCCTTCTCTGAGATGACTTTTTTCTTCCCTTTTTTCCTTTCTTTAACTTTTCCCTTCTTTCCTCCTTCCTTCCTTCTCTCCTTCCCTCCCTTATTTTATTCTTCATTATTAAAAGTATTTTCTTTGTGTATTTTAAATATAAGTAAAGAAAGATACTCCATTCTGAAGATGTACATCTTTCTATTCAAGAAATGGCGTTTATTTGATTGTTTCCTACACTGTTTTCCTGTGTTCACTGCTTTTGAAATTATTGTTAATTGGCCTGAAGCCTAGTGGGCAGGGTGTTGGGAAGATGGGGTGAATTGAGAAGAACAAGTACAGGTTAGACCACAAGCCCCTCAGGAAGGGAAGGGAGGCGAACCCAAGTTGCCTTTTACAGTCAGTGGACTGTTAGGAGGGGTGAGGGAAGCCCGCTTATCTTCCAGGACTTTGCTAGCCTGGGCCTCCTGCCTGGAACACCTCGCAGGTCTGCTGAAGTGCTGGCTGTTCCTGAGGACCTAGGAGACTGTGGTGTCACCTAACTTCCTCAGCACCTCCCAGGAACTCAGGACCAGTGATCTCTCTCACACAACTTCTCTGCAGCCTGGTCTCGCTACCTGGCAGCCGGGTACTGCAGAGCCCTATTGCCTGTGGCAGAGCAGTAGCTTCCTGTACTGATCCCAAGACTGAAGCCCAGAGTGGGTGTGGGAATGGGGGCCGCATTGCAACTGTACTGCTTACTGCCTGCATGGATCAGGTGGGCTAGAACATGACTTTGAGGCTCCTTCTCAGTGATTCTCAAACTTGAGGGGACACTGGAACCCCTCAGAGGCCTTGCCCCAGAGCTTCTGACTCAGTGGGCCTGGGAGGGACCTGAGAACATGCATTTCTAACAAGTTCCCAGGTGATGTCTCTACCTCTGCTAGGAGGAACCCCTCTTCAGAATCACTGTTTTACATCACATCACTTTCTCCTCTGACACTGTGCCAATGCTAACTGCTAAGTTTTTGCTGCCCATCTGGTCGGGGAGCAGCCTTTCTCTCCTTTCCTCTCCCCAGCTCCCCCTCTAGCACTGAGTTGTCAGCACCAGCAAGAGTGCCTGGAAGCCCAAACAAAGCGGACAGGTCGGAGGCCCCATCCCACTGATTTCTGACCCTGATGCTCACACAAAGGTCCACTGCAGTACAAACGTGCTCACTAGGACCAGCCTGCATTTCAGGGATGAACCAACTCTTCCTAAGATTAGACCCAGCAATTCCTGACTCTGAAAACTGATACCAAACCAGCTCCTGCTCCCCAGCCAGGAGCACGTAGGCCTCCTCTCCCACCAGCTCTAAGGACTGGTTTTAGGGTTTTTTTTTTTTTTGTTTTTGAGACTAGGTCTCACTATTTTTGCCTGTGAAACTGCAGGCTCACGTTGCCCGGGGTACCACAGACTCAAGCAGTCCCCAGCCTCAGTCTCCCAGGTAGCTGGGATTATAGGCACACGCCACCATGCCCAGCTATTTTTTTTGGGACAAGGTCAGGCTACGTGCCCCTGACTGGACTCAAACTGCAATCCCTGGCCCTGGCCATGGCTTCCTAGGCTGCCACCTACAGGCATGCATCACCGTGCCTGGCCTAAGGACTGGTTTTGTGTGCAAGCTGACACCAAGACCCCATGGGCCCTGCTAATGAGGAGCAAGTAAACCCCGGAGGGTGTCTGCAAGCCTTACAGAGAGGCTGCCCTCGAATTCAAAACTGAGACCTGCAGAGTAAAGACCGTCCGGACTGGCAGAGGGAGTCGCTGAGGCTGGGTATTCAGGATGTCAGCACTGGGGAGCACACCCAGAGATCCCAGGGCAGCCTCATCTGACATGGCTCCCCTTCCCCAGTATTCCATGGATATCTGACAGCTTCGCCCTCTTTGGCTTCCACATAGAGTCACATTTTTCCTATGGTTCTCTCCTCTCCTGGGTCCTCCTTTTCCATCACCATGGAATTCAGGTGTAGAGTCAGGTATCTACCTGTAAGAAGAGCTGCTGAAGGCGCCGAGGTGTTTAAAACCAGACTGTAAGGTCCACATGTCTTTGTTGGCTTTAGACCCCAATATGGAGTAAAGGGTGGTGGTGGTGGGGGCTGAGGTATCATCTGTCGGGTGTCCGGGGACAGCACCGATGAACAGGAAATATGGAGTCCAGCCATTAGGGTTTCCACAGACATCCCTGGCTGAGAGGAAAGCCTTCGCGTGCCTTTGCTCCCAGTCTTGAGTGGAAGAGAAAACCCCTCCTGGGATTCTTTGTGCTGAACATGTTTGCGTGGTGCCCAGTGGACGGCTACTTGGTGTTCACAGTCAATGGGGTCGTTCACGGGGTTGTGCTGACCATGGGAAATGAGCCACGGATTTGGCTTTTAAAGAGGTTCAAGAAGTTCAGAAAACTGTTGTACTAGTCTCTGATAATAAGTTGTAAACGCCTTTTTAAAAAGCTGATTGGAAGGAGAGCCTGAGTAACTTTTTGAGGATCTCCCTCTGACGTGGGGTAAATGTGACGTAAACGTCATGCGCATGTGCAGTTGAGGGTGCGAACTCACAGCTTTCGTTGCATTCTCAAAAGTGTCATGAACAACCCCACCAAGGGGCTCAGATGAACACACTAGTCACTCCTGACCTCTCTTCCTGCCCCTTCTCTCTGCCTGACAGTCGTCCTTCTCAGTTGTCCCTGGGGGTCTGGCAGGCCACTGGCCTGGAACCATATGCCTCACTCATCACCGCCATCCTCTGGATTAAAGTGAGCTGGAGGGGCCTTTATTCATAAGTAGAAACACATGCACAGTCATAGGGAAGTTAGGAGTTCCAGGTAGGCGGTGCCCTCATTCTCAATGTCAGTGAGTTCACGTGGTATTTCAGTGCTCTGGTCTGGCTTCTTTCCCACACCAACCCTATAGGAAAGTAGCCTTAGCCTCGCTTGACAGATGAGGAAACTGAGGCTTAAGTTGCAGTAACTCATCCACATCTTACAGAAAAGGATCTAAAGTGGAAGCATTCTCGCTTTAGTTCCTAATTTAACCACGATGGAGCACCTATCCTGAGTATTAATCGACTGAATCTTCATAACAAATTTATGAAATGCTACTAGTATTGTTTCCACTTTACGGAAGCCAGAAATAGAGATTAAATCATTCGTCAAGTTTCCAGAACAAAATACTGGAGCTGCGATCCCGGCCATCGGCTCCATTCGAGTTCATGACCTGAGCCCTGCACTGAAGCACTAGGCTTAGGAGCCGCGTCAGTCTGCAAAGGGCCACGCATTCAAGGCAATTTCTGTGACTGGAAGAGTTATGTTTATAAGATGCAAAAATTCTTCTATGATTGAAAAATAGATCCATCTTCCCCCCAGCTTCCACCACCACACAGTTTTCAACAGCCTGGAACTGTATGCCCATTGTGTTGAAAGTACCGGACACAACATCACAGGCCCTGCAGTAGTGAACACGGATGGTCTGTGGCCTCTGGGGGTGCCTGGCAGACAGACAGGTACGAGCAAACAGACCGATGAGGCATCCTGATTGCACGCTGCAGGCATCCGCGGAGCACTGGCTTTTGGGTTCCCTGATGGGGAGGGGGTGGGGGAGCATGTGTGTCTGGAGCCAGGGTTTTAAGTGCTGCAGTGGGTGAGAAAGGCAGAGACTTCTCTCAGCCCACTAGCTCCTCTGTGGGTTCCAAACTGTAAGGAAAAGGATGATTTGTCTCGGGATATAGTTGGTTACATGCCCCCGGCAGCTCTTTGTCTTTCCTGCCCCATTCAGGGGTGTTATTTTAGGGTTGTGAGATTCTGGGATGGTCTCACAGGAAAGGACCCTTCCCTCAGCTCTCCTAGTCCCCTGTTGGGGTCATGGAGCCGTAGGGGTCTCCACCTGCCCATCTCCCAACTGATGATTAACTGTAGCTGACTAGCTGGCATTACATAAGAGGATTATGAAACAGGCAGGGAGGTAGGGGATCTGTGTGTATAAATAGACAACAGTCTGATTGCTGTGCTTTGAGGCTCAGAGACACCTGGTGGCAGAAATTATTATCGCAGCCTCGAAGCTCTTAATAGACTTCTTCGAAGTTCTGATGGTGAAACTTTTGCACATTCCCAAGTTGGACAGACTTGCAAAGAAAAGGAATGTACAGATTTTTCACTTTTAGTATTTTCTTTAATACTCAAGAACCATAAGTTTACCTTTACCCTGTTTTCCCTGAAGTTTTAAATGCACACAACTGTATGTGGTGTACGTAAGAAGAAATGAGGACATGATTATTCTAGTATTCTCCACAAACTCACCTGTCATAATGCTGAACTTTTTTATATAATTGGGTTTTGCATCCATTTCATAATTATTGCTATTAAATTTATCTTACACATCCAGTTAATTTATTGAACACGCAGGCAAATACTTAGAATACATGCTGAGAAAGCTTCCTTATAATAGACTAGGAAATAAATTTTCCAGACTGGATGGAAGTAGAGAGTTCTGTGGGGTGAACAGTTTAAGGGTGGGTATTGGGAGTTCTTAGAGAGGGAGACCCTGTGCCCTCAGACTGAAGCAGGGGTGGACTGTACGTTGACATCCTGGGAGGTCAGAGAAGAAGTGCTGGGACACATGCCATGTTTCCCCGGAGAGCCCTAAGGAAGTGGCACCATTTAGAGAAGACATGGCCATCCATGTGATGTGATGGACAGGACTCAGGTGATCTCCCAGGGCCCTACACTCCAGAATAACACAGGGAAAAGAACTGCGTGTCCATGGGTGGTATAGATGCAGAAGGGAATGCTGAACCTCTTGAGTTGCTGACTAAGAGCCACGCAGGGCAAGCCACGGCCCAGCCATGGTCCCCGGAGCTTGTTGACATCCCCCCTACCTGGCCCACAACCAGCACCTGGGCACCAGGAAATTCCCCATTACTTAGAGAGGAAAGTGGGGAAAGAAGGTAGAGGAATAAGTCCCATCTTATGGGAACCAATGTTCTGGCACCCCAATAAAATGGAGATGAACCATAGAAATGGAATTGGGTTGTAGAAAACGATGAGAGAATTGTTTTATTAGTGCCGGCCTTTGTGGGCTGAACAGTGATTACATACTCAAAACAAAATATGCCTTTTAGATAAACAACTTCTTAAAGAATACTACCCTTCTTCATAGTAGAACACATACTCCCCTTGTACATCAGTGAGGACCCCAGCTGGAAATACATGACACACTCCCCACAGGTAGTTTGCAAAGTTATGGGTAGAATTCAATATTCCTAAGGGGTTTGGGACTAACCAAAGCTGGTCACACTACTGCCACAAGACCTGCAGGGGGTGGGGGGTGGATTGCTGCATGGACAGGGCCTTTAGACAGGGACTATGGGTTAAGGGTTTTGCCTGCAGCACACCCTTGGGGTTGATACAGGAAAGGAGCTTGGAAAATACCAGTGCATCTTCAACTGGAAGCAGAGAGGCCAGAGAGCCATCAGTGGGGTGCAGGGGGGGTTGGTCTTTCCAGGGACAGAGCAGAAAGGAAAGAATAGAGTTAGCATGGCCAGTGGAAAATAGTCAACACTAATGGCTTTGCTCAAACTTTCTCATGTAAAGTGTCTGTCTATATATCACTCTACCAGCTCACCCCTCTCTTACAGTCCTCATTCTAGACATTCAGTCATTTGTTGTTCATCAATATTCAAAGCATAACAAGATAATTTTCCAGATTCTAAAAGTGACAAGTATTCACTTTTTAAAAACAAAATACTTAAAGGTATAAAGAAACTAAAACTCACCTGTATTCCACCTTCCAGAGATGGCCGCTATATCTCTTTTTATGTTTTCAATATATGTGTCTCTATATATTTAAGAGATGAGTCTCACCAAAACTGATAATAATGTTCTTGGTGCATTTTGATTTTGATGACATGTTTAGTTTAGCACAGTTTCTTTCACCAGAGATCTTCTTAAACTTTTATGTATTAACTTTTATTTTTCATTCATATTTTAATCATTCTGGAATCTACTTTGGAGCAAGGTCTGACTGTTTTTTGACCACTTCAAGTACTTTAATTACCACTTTATTTTTCAAATACAGCTTCAAAGAACCTACCAGCTCATAAATCTAACCGAGACTGAAGACATGGATCTTCAATCATCTGAGTATTGGCCTGTTGAAACTTGTTTTCTTCCTTCCATTTCTGTGTCACTTGGAGAAAACTATTTTTTTGTTACTCTGAAAAAATCTGTTCACTCAGTAAAAGACCAACGATTAAAGCCAACTTTTTTTTTTTAAGGGAACAATGTTACCTTAATATTTAAGGTTTGAACAACATTCTTTATAAAATGAGTTAGTAATAAATTCATATAGCATAAATTGATGATTTTCTCATTCTTTTGAATCCTGAAGTTATTTAATCTTCAAACCAATGGGGAAAAAACTTATCAGTAGAAGAAACCTGTTTAGCTATTTGAACTTTAAAAAGCTTGTGGTTCTTTTATCAGGAAAACTCAGATTCTTAGCAAAGCCAGTATAAAATACTTGTGTGACAGCAAAAGGTTGGGGTCCCATTTCTACTGCAGAAGAGCAAGCTCTCAGTATTGTAAAATAGACTCGACGATTAATAGTTACAGGCACAAATGGTATATTGTACATGAATAATTATAGTTCTGAAGTAGATTTCATAGGATGTAACCAAGTCAGTACAAGTATGAAATGATCTTAATGATCAAACAAATTTAATTAGATTAAATTTCCCATTTAACCCAATAATTCTTTCATAAGTTCATGCTACATGCTTTAGTTTCTATTTCCAGGGACTACAAATTGTGCGTGACGGCAAAAGAAGTATTTGTGATACAATCATTTCAGGATGCAAAACAAATTTTTGAGTTAGGAGGTTGATAAATACCATCTATGTTGTAGTTATTTGGATATCAGGAAACAAAATGAGAGGGACCTGCTAATTTTTGTAACAAGCCTTGTATTTGACTTTTTATGATTATAGATTATTTTGAAAGAATTAAAGCTGATAAAGAGAAAATCACTGAGCTGAAAAAAATGAAAAAGAAAGGAAAATTACAAAATTTTGTGAGATATCAAAAGACATAACCTTGTTTAGCTTGTGTTTTTACTTAAGCACACTACACAAAGTGATTTCTGGCCGACATAATGGAATGACGTGAGGAAATAGTTTCATTTTTTTCCTGCATTCTCTTTCCCTTTGAAAGAAAAGCAAAGAGGAATGCTTGCCTTTGGTTACCTGGAGCCCCAGGATGGAGGCTGTAGATCTATTTCTACTGTGAAGTTGAGGTCAAGGACTCTAAATAATGCAGGGTATTCTTTTTCAAAGAGAAAATGATATTCTTTTTCAAAGAGAAAAACCCATTTCCCACTCTTGGAGACTTCTTTGTTCACCTTCCTAAGGATCACCCCTCACAATTAGAGAAATAACAACTTAAGTGGATTTTCATTGTTATTAAGTGGGCACAAATGCAAACCCATTTTTCTCCCCTCTTGGCACAAAAGGTCATTTGTGATCATTTGAAATACAACATAGTTGTTAATGAATTAGCAAAATAATAGGGAGCCATGAGTATCTGGGGTTTAGGAAAGAAATCTGACATGACTAATCATACCCCATCATCCTCTGGGCAGAATTGAGGGGTGGGGGCCTGGAGACTAGTTGCTCAGATCATGTGCCTGCGTAGAGGTGCAGCCAGGCAAACTCAGAGCTGGGTGGCAATGAGCCAGAATGGCACTTACCTTAAAAAGAAATGTCACACCATTCATTTTCAGCTGAGTATCCAATGAATTGAGAAAAAAGACATACAAAATATGTGGTAAATGTTGGGGGGAGGGTGCCCCCATGCCTTCATTAGCATTAACATTGTTGATATAGGTTGGGCACGGTGGCATGTGCCTTTCATTGCAGCCTATAAGGCACAAGGCTGAGGCTAGGAATCATTTGAGTCCACGGGTTCGAGACCTACCTGGGGTCTGAGACTGCCTGGGACAACATAGTCTCAAAAAAATAGCTTGTCATGGTGGCGCATGCCTGTCATCCCAGCTACCTGGGAGGCTGAGGCTGGGGATCACTTGAGTCCATGGTACCCCAGGTAACATGAGCCTGGGGTTCCCCAGGCAACAAAGCAAGACCTAGTCTCAAAAAACAAACAAACAAACAAACAAACAAAAACCTTGTTGACACATATCTTGATAGCTTGAAAACGAAATCACCTTCCTGTGGCTATAGATTTGCAAATTTCAAAGAGAAGTGGTTTGGTACTTTGATTAGCATACCTGATTGACCAGGACACACCCCCCCAGTCCTGTTTGGCAGGAAGGGAAGAAAGGATTTTTTTTTTTGTAAAATGTGACTTTCCCGGAAGCAACGCAAAGAAAAATTAAAAGATATAAAAGGTAGTTGGAACAAAGAAGGAGATCAACCATTCTGGGGAGAAGTATGTGATCTGGACCACCTGGATGGAGTGGGCAGCCCAGCCATGGGTCCAAGCCTGTAGACTCATGGCTTTTAGCAGGCATAAGCTGAGTGTACCTGCTAGAAGAGTTCAGAAATTGGGACTCCCGTTTTGGGATACCTGGGATACTGTTCGTGATACCTGGTTGGCTAAGATGTTTTGGAGCAGCCATGAGATAGGCCCAAACAAATGATCTTTGAATAAATGAACTTTGCAGGTTCTTTTTTATCATGGAGTTTTTAATACTGTCTAAAGTGAAGAGAGGCCGGGCATGGTGGCTCATGCCCATAAGCTTCAGCCTATGAAGCGGCCGGGGCTAGGGATTGCGGTTCGAGTCCCACCTGGGGCCCACAGTGAGACCTAGTTACAAAAAAATAGCTGGGCGTGGTGGCGCGCACCTGTAATCCCAGCTACCTGGGAAGCTGAGGCTGGGGATGGCTTGAGTCCGTGGTACCCCAGGCAACGAGAGCCTGCGGTTCCACAGGCAAAAATAGCGAGACCTAGTCTCAAAAAAAAAAAAAAAAAAAAAAAAAAAAGTTAAGAGGACACAGCAAGGAGAAGACAGCATCACGCCTTCAATTACCTGCTTGGAAAACCTGGAGCATGCCAAAGAAGGATGCCCAGCATTTGAAACACATGCTGCTGATGAACTCTGATTGACTGTACATTTGGTGAGATGAACAGGGATTAAAGGACTGAGGGTTTTGGACAGTGTTGGGGGTAGTCGGGGTTTTCTTATATGTTTATTTTTGTAAATAATTAGAAAATCACTTTGTTAGTAATAAAGTTTTGTGTTTTTTTGGGGGGGGTTTCACTGTAAGGGTCTTGTTCTGACTTTGAAAATTATAATAAATACTATGGATGGTGGTAAGGACCCACAGTATTGGATGTCTTGGTACAGGAAAACAAGCCGCCACAAGTTTTTTTTTTTTTTTGGTTTTTTTTTTTTTGAGACTAGGTTTCGCTATTTTTGCCCATGGAACCACAGGCTCTCATTGCCTGGGGTACCACAGACTCAAGCCACCCCAGCCTCAGCTTCCCAGGTAGCTAGGATTACAGGCACATGCCACTATGCCCAGCTATTTTTTGGAACTAGGTCTTGCTACGGGCCCCAGGCAGGACTCCAACTGCAATCCCTAGCTCCAGCCCCTCCATAGGCTGAAGCTTATAGGCACGAGCCACCGTGCCCGGCCTCACAAGTTTTAAACTGCAGTTTCTGACTTTTTCTTCTGCAGTCTCTGGGGCTCAGGAGCTGAGAAGCAGCTGTAATTTGCATAACCAAGGTGGTCAGCTTGTGGGAGCCTAAGACTTAGTAAAGGTCTCTGCCCTGTCTGTATTAGATTGTAAGGCTTGGCTCTGGTGTAGAAAAGTGGGCAGAGGATCTTCAGTTAAAAAGTTAAAAAGCCTTTCTCTCTCATGATTTCATAAATACCCAAGAAAATCCACAGCAGTAATATTCTAACATGATATAGAACACCCCTTGTGCCTTGGTTTTTTTCTCTCTAATATGGAGTATCAACGCCATGGTTTTTGTGAGAATTAGAGATAATAAGTGGATAATATTACCAGCACAATGTCTAGTTTGCAGCACATTAAATAACTGGTCATTACTGATATTTTCATTATTATTTTTTTAATTTTTATTTATTTATTTAATTTTTTGAGACTAGGTCTCGCTATTTTTTACTGTGGAATGGCAGGCTCATGTTGCCCGGGGTACCATGGACTCAAGCAATCCCCAGCCTCAGTTTCCCAGGTAGCTGGGATTACAGGCATGCAACACCACACCCTGCTATATTTTTTTGGAACTAGGTCTCCCTAGTTGCCCCCAGCGGGACTCAAACTGCAATCCCTGGCCCCCTCCACCCTCCCTGGCCTTGGCTTCCTAGGCTGATGCTTACAGGCATGCACCACCATGCTGGCCCTTCATTATTATTTTAATCATTATCATTAGTATTTGAAAGCAGAGGGGCAGCCTCAAGTGATTTCAGGAGCCAGCACAGGAAAATAAATGAGGCCAGTGGGCCTTGGGGCATCTCAGGACATGTACACCTCTCCCTGTGGAGCTGTCCCATCTAGTTCCAGCAAGCTACTGTCATAGGAAAATGCCAATCTCATCAATATCCTCATGCCTCCCCCTGCCCTTTTTTCCAGAAAAAAAAATAGTAATTCAGATTTTTATGTGAACTCTCCCATTTTTAAATACTGGGACAACTTGAAAGGCTGTGGATTGAATAGAATGACTGGTGAATTAAGCAGGACTCCGGTTAGTAGGAGATAAGTCTAAATGTTTATTAGCACTCCCCGGTGAGGTTCTGGGATTTGTGGGCTGACAAGTAGAACATTTTAAAAGCAAGTCTGGAGCAAGGCAGGATTCGAGCACAGTTCTGGCAAGATGGGCTAATTGTGGCTTGAGGTCGCTTATATCCTTTATCCTTTTTGTCAAGATTCTGTCTCCTCCTGGGTCCACGGTCGTTTTGGAAAAATGTTGGCCACTGAGTTTCGATCAACTGCCATGGGCCCAAAACCTTAAGCGGTTCAATACTAAAGCTACTTCCTGCTGAAGTGGGGCGTTGTCAAGGAAAAGGGCTAAGAGGTAGCGATGTAGGCACTTGCCTGCTGACAGTTTGGCTGACTATGGGCCCATGGTGGGGAGAGGTTGATAGCTCTGTAAAATAAGTTGGTTAAATGTTTGATTGGAGATTTTCTTTCATTGAAAAAAGCTCAAGAAAAATGGTGCAAAAGCCAAACCAATTAGAATGGTGATAAGTGGCCCTAAAAAAGGGAATAGTCAGGTTAGTAAAGGATTTAGAATCCACTGATTCCATAAAGATGAGGTTGTCTCCTTCCGTTCCCTATGAAGGTCTTTTGCTATATCCTCTAATTTTTAAAAAATATTTTGTTTAACTTTATCTGATTCATTAATGTAACAGCAACATTTTTCTTTTAGAAAGACACAGATGCCTCATTTTCCTGCTGTAAGAAGGTCTAAGGTTCCACGAGATTCAGGAGAACCACTCCTGCCAAGGAGGTTACCTGCCTCTGTAAGGAAGCTACTGTTTCTGCAGAGATTTTAAGAGCCCATTCAAGCTCTTTACTGAGGGCTTGCAGGGCCGTTAGACTGGAGCCAAAAGCAGCTCCTGATACCCTGACATCAGCAGCAGAGGAGGCTAGGCTGACCCCAAGCAGAAAGGGGGGAAGGATTGCTCTCTTAGTTCTACTACCCAAAAGCTGTCGGACTTTTGCCTCAGGATACACCATGAGCTGGGGGCGATGATTACTGGTGTGCAGGGACCTGGAGTTGTCTTGTTTATACAGTTCCAAATGGTGCCACTACATGAAAAGACCATGCCTGGGGAGGGTACCTTGTCGAGTCTAATACCTTGAGCATAAGGATGAATTGCCACTGAAGCAGGGAATGGAACCATTATGAAGATGGGAAGATCCCCAAGGCGGGAGGTCAGCTAAGGATTTACAAATGGAGTCTGGACTGGGAGTTGGGATGGCAGTGGAAAGCAACAGAAAACTCACTGGTTCTGCAGCCAGGTTAGGTTGACTAAGGGACACTCAAATAAAGTATTACGTGTTCTTCCCAGTCAAGTTAAGTCAGAGTAAAGAGTCTTCTATTAAATTCATTGAAGTGTGAAAACTTTTTTTTTTTTTTTTTTTGAGACTAGGTCTCGCTATTTTTGCCCATGGAACTACAGGCTCTCGTTGCCCAGGGTACCACAGACTCTAGCAATCTCCAGCCTCAGCTTCCCAGGTAGCTGGGATGACAGGCACGCGCCACCACGCCCAGCTATTTTTTTGGAACTAGGTCTCGCTACGGGCCCCAGGCGGGACTCGAACCGCAATCCCTAGCCCCGGCCGCTTCATAGGTTGAAGCTTACAGGCACCAGCCACCGTGCCCGGCTGAAGTGTCAAACCTTTTCTGACTCCTGGAGGCTGGATGCAACCAGGTCATATATTGTGATCGTTGTGCCGTGACATGAGCATCATTGCGTGTGAGATGTATTAATTGACACTACAGGGTGAACTCTTGGGTAAAAATATAAGCGACCTAGGTTAGACTGTTTCCAGTAGGCAGTTAAGGGGTTTGATATTTACAAATGTGATATTTTTTGACTCTGCAGAGTGGGGCTATCTGGGTAATGGTATTTACAACTCCAGTAGGGGGATCGGTTGAAGGTTTCATCAGTTTGGTCTTCCATGCAGCACAGGTATGGTGTAGTCATGGAACCAGTTGCATCTTTAGCCAGAGGCCAAGGTTGAAAGCTAAGCTTAACCTGGGAGCAATTAGTGATACTACAGGATGTTGTGGCCAAAACTTTTCCTATTTCTTCCTTCTTCCCATTTGTTGGATAACCTGGAATACATAAGAGAGTGAGCATTCTACGGCTTCTGCCAGGAGTACAGTGATCCAGAAGAAAGTGAGGGGCATTACTGAGAATAGCACCTGGAAATTTGAACCTTGGTGGGACCCAGGAGCGTGGCCTAGCTGGTGTGGGTTTAACCCGAGAGATGTGGATCCACCTACGTTGACCCAAAAGTTTGATTGCCGAGGGGGTAGCTAAAATTACTGTGACTGGACTAGCCCACTGAAGTTCTAAATTTGATCAGTGGAGGGATTTACCAAGAATGTTGTCACCTGGTTGGAACCACGGGCAATATTCTTCCTCCCGGTCTGCAGCCGTGGGTAAGTATGCATCAGCGTGCTCCCACACAAATGTTGAATTAGGCTCAGTGCAGGCAGGTACTCAGGGGGTTATCTGGAAAAGAAGCATCTGGGGTATGCAAAAAAGGTACGTTAGTTTGAATGGGCTTAGCTGAATGTTGCCCTGTGGTGTGACTCTAATTCTGGTTGAGGCTATGGGCGGTAAAACAGGCCAAGACTGCTGCAATTCTGTGGCCAGTTTGGTTAGGTGGTCTTTGAGTATTCCATTTACTCGTTCAGCTTTGCCAGAGTTTGGGGCCTGTATGGGGTATGTAGGCACCAAGCAATGCCCAAGGCCTTAGGTACTTGTTGGGTAATTTGGGGTGTGAACACTGGACCATTGAATGGAAACTGGAAGACTGAATCTGGGGATGATTGTGTCTAAGAGGACTTTAGCTACTTCACTGGAAGAATCTGCTGAGCTCAGAAAGCTTCAACCCACATGGAGAAAGTATCTACAGAAACTAGAAGGTAACATCATTTCTTGTCCTGAGGCATGTGGGTGAAATCTATTTCCCAATCCTGACCTGGTGCATTTCCCCATACTGATGGAATGTCTGCCATGGGCGTTTAGCCCCTTGTGGGGAGACGCGAGCACAGATACCACATCATGTGGATATTTGGAAAACTAATTGTGATAGTTTAGGATGAGGAAAGGAGCAATTCACTAGGCGGTATAATGCTTTGGGTGCAACATGAAGCATATTGTGGAGCTGGGTTAAAAGTTGGTTAAAGTTGGACTGCCGCCAGGCATGATAGCACATACCTGTAATCCCAGCTACCTGGGAGGCTGAGGCTAGGGATCACTTGAGTCCGCAGGTTCAAGACAACCCTGGGCAACATAGCGAGATCTATTCTCTTTAAAAAAAAAAAAAAAAAGTTGGGCTGCCTGTGACTCTGGCAGGACTAATTTTGACCTTAGAACTAGCCACCCAGCATTGGATTCTGTGCAGCCTTGAGCTAATAGGGTGGTTTGCTCTTCAGCTGTGTAACAGGGAGTAAATATAGAGGGATCAGAGAGATATGCAATACATGTCTCCGCTTCTTGGGCAATGCCTTTAGCAGTGGAGTCTGCGAAAGCATTGTCCTATGTTATAGATGAGCTATCAGTTGGTAACCTTGGCAGTGAATAATTGCAACCTGGTGAGGTTCTTGCAGAGTTTCCAAGAGGGATTTTATTAAGGTCCATTTATAACTGGAGTCCCCTTGGTGGTCAGAAACCCTCTTTCAGCCCATATAGCCATGTGGCAATGAACAATACAAAAAGCATATTTAGAACCAGCATAAATGTTAACCGATGTGCCGTTAGACAGAATTAGAGCATGGCTTGGCTTAAAGCAATCAACTCAGCTTTTTGTGAAGGTGTGCCATCAGGCAGGCGACAGGCTTCGATAACCTGGTTTTGTGTGACCACGGAATATGCAGCCACTCTTACTCCTGTAGGTTTTATTATGGAGCTGCCACCAACAAACAAGGTCCGGTCTACTTAGCAATACCTGTCTATCAGGTCCGACCTAGGTCCTGATGCCTAAATAAGACCTCTTCATAGGACTGAGAACGTGGGACATCAGGTGAAGCTGGGAGCAAACTGGCCAGATTGAGGGTCTGTGGCTTCCCCAGATGGATTTGGGGATTCTCAATGAGTAAAAGATGGAATTCTTGCATCTTAGAGCAGGAAAGGGCAGCTACTGCCTTGTGAGAAAGCACATCCTGTAGGTTATGGTTAGAAATAACAGTGATCTAGCTGGGCACGGTGGCTCGTGCCTGTAAGCTTCAGCCCATGAAGCGGCTGGGGCTAGGGATCGTGGTTCGAGTCCCACCTGGGGCCCGTAGCAAGACCTAGTTCCAGAAAAATAGCTGGGCGTGGTGGCACATGCCTGTCATCCCAGCTACCTGGGAAGCTGAAGCTGGGGATTGTTTGAGTCTGTGATACCCCAGGCAACATGAGCCTGTGGTTCCATGGGCAAAAATAGCGAGACCCAGTCTCCAAAAAAAAAAAGAAATAACAGTGATATCCACCCCCTACATGAGCTTAAGGGCTTCGGGCCACAGCTAGGGCCCAAAGGCTTGGGGGCCATCCTTTTGCCGATGCTGTCAGATTTTTAGAGAGGTAAGCTACTGGACGAGGGCACGGGCCCGAAGGCTGAGTTAATACTCCAGTGGCTATTCTTTGGTCTTCTGCTACAAAGAGAGTGAAAGGTTTCCCGGAAATAGGCAAGGCCAAAGCTGAAGCAGGGAGCAAAGCTTGCTGGAGTTTAAAGAAACATTGAGCCACCAGACCTGGATTGTCCAGCGGGCCCTCAGATGAAGCTTTTGCTGCCTCATTGAGTGGCTTTGCTAAGATTGAAACATTTGCTATTCAATGTCTAAAAAAAAATCCCACAAAGTCAAGGAATGAGAGAATTTCCAAGCTAGAGAGGGGAGGCTTTTTGGCCCTGAATGCCTGAAGATGATCCAAGGTAAGGCATGCCTGAAGATGATCCAAGGTAAGGCTTTTATAGGTGGGCGAGAGAGAAAGACCCAAGGTTACTTGGGTTTTACATTATTGAGCTCTTTTCAGGGAGACTGTACCCGTGCTCGCCCAGGAAATCCAGCAGCCATTTTGGTGTGCAACAGGTAGAGGGGCTGTCGGGCTACATAAAAAGAGATCACCAACATACTGGAAGACAGCGCTCGGGGCAAGGCTGAGTTTAGATTAAATCCTTAGCCTGGGCCTGTCTGAACAGGTGCAGGCGCGGGCTATCCTGAAAGCCCTGAGGAAGGACTATCCAAGTTAATTGACAGGCAAGATTGGTATCAGGGTTGTGCCAAGTAAAGGTGACTAGGTATTGACAGGCTTGGTCTAAGGGTACGGTGAAGAAGGCATCTTTAAGATCTAAGACAGTAAAATGGGAAGTTTTAGCCGGAATAGTAGAAAGTAGGGTGTATGGATTAGGAACAATGGGACGGATGGGTACCACCGCTTCGTTGATAATGCGGAGGTCTTGCACTAACCTAGCAGAGCCACGAGACTTGGTCACCGAGAGGATGAGGGAGTTGCAGGGAGAATTACATGAGACCAATAATTTATTATTTATTATTTATTATTATTATTATTATTTGAGACTAGGTTTCACTATTTTTGCCCGTGGAACCGCAGGCTCTCGTTGCCCGGGGTACCACAGACTCAAGCAATCCCCAGCCTCAGCTTCCCAGGCAGCTGGGAGTAAAGGCACGCGCCACCACACCCAGGCATTTTTTGTGAACTAGGTCTCGCTACGGACCCCAGGCGGGACTCGAACCACAGTCCCTGGTCCTGGCCACTTCATAGGCTGAAGCTTACAGGCACAAGCCACCGTGCCTGCTGGGACCAATAATTTAACTTTAGCTAACCAGGTAATGATAGGTTTGAGGGCTTTTTGGTACTGCACAGACAGGAAAAATTGCAGTTGAGCTGGAAAAGAAGAGGGATTCTTTAACCTGACCATCACTGGTGAATGATGAGATGTGATTACAAGGGTAGAAATGTCCCAAACCTTAGGGTCCACGTGAAGTGTGGGCTGAGCCTCCACAGCCATTGTAAAGCCTAAGAGAAGGAGAATATTTTCACTGTTGGAAGTGGGCTCGGGGCTCAGGTCACTAGACTGCTGACTCAGGGACCAATGACTAATGACTCTGAGCTCCCATGAGGGGAGTGGGGCAGGAGGGGATTACTAAGAAGGAATGAACCAGTGGCTGGGTTCCCAAATGACAAGAGATAGGTCCTGTACGAAGGGGCTGTGAGGGTTTACCTGAAACACCCACCACAGAGACCTGAGAAGGGTGTAAGGGGCCTGAGTAGGAGGGGAGAACAGAGAAGGTAGCGCCTGTGTCCACCAAAAGGGAGACAGATTTACCTGCTACCTTTATAATTACCCTGGGTTCTTTGGCAACGATCAGGGTGGAGTCCAGGCATCCCTAGTCATCCATTGCTAATTCCAGAACCTCAGCCAGTGGGGGGTGGAGGGGAAAACTGGTTGGGGCCTGACTGAGAGCAGTCCATCTTCCTTCCAGTGGCCACTTTCCCCACACAGAGGACATACAGTTTTCTGGGCACTTGTTAGCGCAGTGGCCAGAATCGCTGCATTGAGAGCAGGCACGCGATTGCTGTTGTTACTGCCCGGGTTGCTGAAGGCCTTAGAACAGCAATTAAAGCTTGATCTTGAAGCTGCACTTTTTGGCGGGCACAGGTCCCCCTCTTAGCTCTCTCTGCCTCCTTCCTCCCACTGAACACCTTAAAGTTAGCCATGTTCAGCAGGTCTCTGAGGGGACTCTGAGGGCCCTGCTCAACCCTTTAAAGATTTTTGCTAATATCTGAGGCAGATTGTGTAACAAAATGAGAGGCTTGCAGGGTCTGACTCCCAGAGATTCAGGGTCCGGATGCATATATCTTTGTAGAGCCTCAGACAAGCGGGGCGGGAAGAGGGCTGGGCTCTCCTAGGGGCCCTGGGTGGTTTCCCTCATGCGGTCAAAATGAACACTTATCCCGTCTTCGAACTGGAGGCCCGCCAGGATGCATAACAAAAATGGTCCCTTTAGTCTCTGTCTGGACTACTGTCCTGGTAACCCCACTTGGGGTCTGACGGGGGGGGGGGGGGCTGCTACCACTCCTGCTGGGGCGGTATTGGCCACTCTGAGTGGGCTTGGTCAGCACGTGCCTGAGGCCCGGCCTGAACTCTTTGGCAAGTCTCAGTTCAGGGTGGAGGATAGGATAACATGGACATCATGCCAAGTGAGGTCACAGGATTGAGTTAAGTAGCGAACTCTTTCATAGAGATAATAGGTTCCGATAGAAAGTCTCCCAGATGTTTTTTTCAAATTGGAAAAGGTCTGATAAGGGGAACGGATAGTGGACCCGAAAGGGCCCCGTGGGTCCAGCAACCGGAAGGCGGAGGAGAGGCTGGTCACGTGACCGGATGTGGCGAGCAGGTGGCAAAATTCAGGAAGAGGGGGGCATCTGGAGGGCTGTTGGAGGAGTGAGCGGACTGGGAGACAGAGCCGCATGAGCTCCTGGAGGGGAGGCTGGGGGTGGGGCGGCTGCGGGCTAGGGGAAGGGCTGGAGGTAAGTGGAGTTGGTCTGGGGGTTTCGAGGGAGCAGAGGGAGTTTCCCAGGGAGTGCAAACGTAAGGGGGCGGCGGATAATGACTCATGTCCTCGTAGGGGTCTGGAGAGGATAAAGGAGGAGATGAAGATGGAGTAGAGCAAACAGAACCTGGAACGTGTGGCCCGTCTTACGGAGAGAGGGTCGGGAGCGCAGTAAAGAGGATGCCTGAACATATGCTCTCTCTGCCCACTTGCCCGTCCGGTGACAAAAAGCGTCGAAGGCTGTCAGAGCCTTAGAGTCCAACATGCCATTTTCTGGCCAACAGCAGTCGTTATCCAATTTGTGCTGTGGCCAAGCCGTGTTACAGACGATGAGTCTCTTTGGTTTGTTATCTGGGTGCAGGGATAGTGGTTTCAGTGCCTGAAGTAGACATCCTGAGGGGGAGTCTGATGGATGGTGGACTCTCCAGATCCCATTGGGATTGGTGAATAACCTCTCCTAGCAGGGAGATCAGACCAGAGAACCAGCATCCTGGGACGGAAGACTGATTCCCGCAAACCCCAGCGAACCCCCATCCGAGACTGAGTCCTAATCTTCAAAGGTGAACGACCTAGTTGCCATTCAGGGGTCCCCAAGTTGACTAAAGCCTCCCCCCCCCAGTTGATAATGCGGGCCCCTTTAAAGAAAGACTCTAGTATATGGAAAAGAGGCAACACCTGCTGGAGATCTGGGTCCTGCAGTTTATTTAGGAAATGATGGAGGCTTGCCAAGAATAGTCGCTGATGGAAGAGCAGGGCTGGGCAGAGGCAGCTAAGGAGCCGGTTTAGAGCCAAAGCTCTCTTTAAGCGCTTACACCCTTTCCCGGGGTTTTGGGTTTCCGCACCAAAATGAAAGGCTGCAAATTAAACAGAATGGCTGATGGATTAAGCAGGACTCCAAGTTAGTGGGAGAAAAGCCGAAATGTTTCTTAGCGCCCCCAGGCGAGGTTCTGAGACTGGTGGGCGCAAGTCCAAGAAGTCGTGCCCAGTGTGCAACTGGGGCAGATTAGATACCCATGTTGGGGGCTAGTGGAGCATTTTAAAGCAAGACAGGATTGGAGCACAGTTCTGGCAAGATGGGCTGATTGTGGCTTGAGGTCGCTTATGTCCTTTTTTGTCAAGCTTCTTTCTTCTGGGTCCACGGTCATTTTGGGAAAATGTTGACCATTGAGTTTCGATCAACTGCTCCAAGCCCAAAACTGTACAAAACTCATATCTGTGAACAGGATTGGCCTCACCAATCTTGTCTCCTGTTTTTTTTTGTTTGTTTGTTTTTTGAGACAAGGTCTCGCTGTTTTTGCCCGTGGAACCGGAGGCTCTCGTTGCCCGGGGTACCACGGACTCAAGCAATCCCCAGCCTCAGCTTCCCAGGTAGCTGGGATGACAGGCGCGCGCCACCACGCCCAGCTATTTTTTGGAACTAGGTCTCGCTACGGGCCCCAGGCGGGACTTGAACGGCGATCCCTAAGCCCCGGCCGCTTCATAGGCTGAAGCTTACAAGCACGAGCCACCGTGCCCGGCCTTGTCTCCTGTTTTAAAGGAATTGTCCTCCCAGTGTAAAACCAGCTCTCTCTTTGGGGTTTTGGAATTTCAGTCTTCTTGAGCCATTCCTACAGGCACATTATGCACTCCTTCCTCTGGTAAGATGGCCATACAGGTTTTGTCAATGCTGCAGCAGGATGGAGCAAAGCAGTTTATCAGGTGTTACCATGTGGGGCAAGGTCCTTGCCAGGGATCCTCCCTAATCCTGATAGTCCCAGAACAATCAGGAAAAGATCTGAATCCCTCTCCTCCATATTTTCGGTCCCTTCTTTAACTACCTTCTTCATAATCTCAGAGCACAGGTTAAGATAGTCATTCACACTAAAGTGTTAATGACTTAACAGCTTATCCCTCACAAGGGTACCTACCTTTTCAAAGAGAACCCTCAGAAAGGACATAGAATGTTACTAATGTAGGGATTTCAGGATTCTTAGCACTTCAAAGAAGGGAATTCTTCAAGGTTTTCCTGATTTTTCACATCACATCACACCAGGGAAGCAAAAACAAACTCAACTCAATTTTGTTGTTGGAGGAAGCTGTTTCTGAAACCTGGTTTAAAAGTCTTTAGATCCAGGAGGGGAAAGTTGCTATTAGGTCCTCTACTGAGCACTCTTTGATTTTTTTTTCAGCATTCACTGTCTAGAACGAGTCAATGCCTACATTATTGTTAAAAAAGCATGTCAAAAATATAAACTAATACAAAGGGAAAAGTTGGTATAGAATTGTCAAAGTATTTCTAGCAATTGTTGGTTATATCTTCATTTCATTGGTTTCTCCCAGCCAAAGGATTTTCCCTTGACCTCTGAAAGCAGGCCTTGCAATTTAAACATGTGGCCAGCAGGTGGCAGAAGTGTGCCACAAGCAAAGCGCAAGCTGTAGTAAAGAGAAGCTGAGTTCACCTTGCACCAAATTACCTTAAAACCAGGGAGAGCTATGATTTTCTTTCTTTGCAGCCATGTTCAACCTGGAGTTCATCAAAAGATGTTTGCCTGTCTAGCAGTTCCTGACTGAGGGATCTGTACTGTAACCCAGAGCATCTTCATTGAAAAATTTCCCCCTTCTGCCCACCCTTAGAATCCTTTTCTTGCCAGTTCCTCTCTGTCATCTAATACTTATATATAAGTATATATACACATGTGCATGCACACATGTACACACATGTATAAACACACATATACATATATGTATACACACGTGTATATATACATATATGTATATGTATCAGGCAATAGGAGCTGGTTGTAAAAAGAAAAATATGTGTGTGTTTCCCTCAAGTTTTATGCATGTTTGGAAATGACTCCAAAAGTGCTGTAAATATCAATTTGAGGATTACAATACATTTAACAAGTAGCAAATTCGCAAACAGAATTAATGAAAAATGACCAGACAAACATACCCGAAGACACAATCTTGCCTTGTTCTATGTACTTTTCTCTTTCTCTGTTCTCTATAATAAATAAGATCTACCTTCACATCAACTTTCACCTCTGGGCAGATGACTTGTAACAGTCGTCTATACCAGCTATTCTCTAAAGTATGGATCCAGGATCTCTGGGGGGGGAGAGGACCCATATGAGCCTCCCTTTTGCAGTCACAGAGCTGCAGGGAATCTGGATCTTCTTCAGAAAGTTCTTCTTCTGTCATAATAAGTTGAATGTGGAAACAGATCTGATATTCTAGTTGTCTTTTATTTAGCCAGACATTAAAGAGATCTGGAAAGGTGTTAAACAATCACTAAGATTTTCCGATTTTGTTTTGAAAAATATGGTAAAGTTAAATGTACAGTGGGTTTGTTGTCGCTGCTTTTTGTTGTTGTGGTTGCTACTTTTAAACAAACTGCTAAATGTTTCTGTGTCAGTTCTGATTCCTAATCCAACACACACTGACATGTAAAATGCACTTAATCAAAGATTACTTTGGCCCTTAATCATTTTAAGAGTGTAAAGGAGTCCTGAGACCAAAAGTCACTTTTCCAGCAGTATTCCTGAATGCTGCACTGAGACGTCCCATCAGCACCTTCACCTAACAAAGACTATCCCAGTCCCTCTTGCCCTCCATTCTTTCCTCCCGCTCTTTCAACTTCGGGCAACTTCCTTCTCTCAGCCATCCGGGCTCAAAATCCCCATCCTCTTATTTCTCCCCTCGCCCACGGATTTTGCTCAGGAGTGTCTTCAGAATCTGCATCTTCCTTTCCAAGCCTATCTCCTATCTCTGGTAACCTGCCTCTTCAACCACCATGCTGCCCTGTACTCTTTCAGTCAGCCAGCTATCACCCAGCTCTGCTCCCGCCAGATTCTTGCCCAAACACCAATACCTGAGACCATTACCCGAAGGATCCAGTAGGGTGTAGCATTCACTGAATGCCAGTGAATTTGTGCAGCAGTGTCCTGTGCTCCCAATCAGACTCGCCTTCTTCCTGCTGAGAAAGAAGGATGATGGCAAGAGATGGCAAGGTGGAGATGGGAGGTGGGCTGCTTACCCCACATTCCAAGTAGTTCTGTGTCTGTTTCAGTCCTAGCTGGACAGACCCTTATGGGTGTAGCAGGTATGATTCTTTTCCACCCACAAACCCAGGTAACTACAGGTATTGCCCTCTTTCTTTCTCCTTGGGATTAAATCTAAGGGCTTGTGCAACAGCGTGGGAAGGGTAAATTCTTCTTGATTTTGATCTGTCCTAACTTGGCCTGGGTAGTGATGGGAAACAGTGGGATGGGGTGGGGCCGCTGGGTCCTAGTCCTGACTTCTTGGGGGAAGCCTTCCTACTGACCTTGGCTTCCAGAAAATTCCCAGTGCTGGCCAAGTACACATAGATTCTCCCATCCGGCAGCTAGTTGGTGGTGATTTTACTCCCAATAACAGCAACAACAAATGCTTATTGCACACTGGCTACAGGCCAGTCTCCTCACTATAACTTTCTAAAGGGTTACTCATTTAATCACTATCAGAATCCTGTGGCAGAGCTACTGATATCATCTCTGCTTTATGAACCAAGCTCAGAGAACAGACGTCATTTGTCATTTGCCTAACCGAACAGTTAAATAGAAGAGATGGGCCTGACACCTGACACTCAGATTCTTTCCAAACCTGGCATTTATACTTCCTGCCATACCTTCCTCCTCTGGAAGGCCATTTGAACAACCGGACTTCTCTCCACTTGGCTTAGATGACTCTCATGCCCAGGTGCCGCTCAGGGGTTAGAATTAGCAAGTGTGTTTGCTCTCCTATATTGTAGTCAACTGTTCCTCTCATCCTCCAGGGGAGAGAGAGGAGCCGCGCCAACCTACCTAGCAGAACCTCGGGGAAGCTATCCTGAGTGCTTTGCTCTGGGGACTTTGGGATTGCTAGGGGACCTGCTGACTGACTGTTGAAAGCAAAACCACTGCCACTGTTGCTTAAGACCACGAAGCCTGTCATCAGGCCCAACTAATAGTCAAGGAGAAGGGCTATGCTGCCTCTGATCTGACCTTGGAGGAGTTTCTGAGCCTTGCCCAGAAGTGTCACCCTGCAGCGGGAACCTCAGTTGGCCAGAAGTACAGAGGGGCAGAAATAAGGAGGGAAAGGGGACAGGGAGAGAGGAGCAGGCAGGGTGCTCATCCCAGACAAGATGCCTGACATTCTTGATGAGAAAGCTCTTCAAGATCCCGCCTGAAAAAGGCTTGCTCTATGCTAAAAATGTCATCCAACTGGGTGTCCTTCTCTTACCCTTTTGCATCAGCTTCACCCAAAGGTCACCTGTTGTCAGAGGGAGCCCAAGTGGAAAGTGAGGTGGGAGGGATTCCGGTGGCTGATTTCATTCTGGTTTAGCTGGTTTCTGTTTAGATAAATAAAGGTAGAGTTCCAACTGTTCTCCAAATGGCAGGGAAATGTGCCCTGCCAGCCTCCAGTGACAGCAGATTTTAATAAAAACAGGATAGAGCCACCTTTTCCAAAGGAAATGCTGATCTGGGAGAGTGAAGGTGGTACTGGGAATATGGACTTTAAAAACCAACAGCCTAGTGGCCCAGGCTGAAGGATCCACACTGATCGATGCAGCAGCAATGAGTCTTGGATAAAGAAACACATCAAAGAAACATTTCAAATAACTGCAATCACCTATATCACTTGGGTCTCTCAGGTTGCAAACAACAGAAATGAGGCCTGGATAACTGAAGATAAAATGAAGTATATTGGAACAGACCTGAAAATCACAGAAAAAAATCTCAGCAGAGACAGAAATAGGGTGGTTTTATGGAAAGGAGCTATGGGGCAGTCTGTCCTATAGGATAAACCTATTTTGACATTTTGGGTTCTTGTGTCACTTGTCTACAGATCCAATTTCCACACGGCAAGATTCCCATTTGCTTACTTTTAATCATGGGCTTGCATTTGCTTGGAGATAGGGCACCCTGATAGACAATCCCATGAAACCTATCTGCAATAAAAAAGGGGGGGGGGAGGCAGGAGGCAGTGTCTTGATGGAAAATAGATGGAGACACTGATGCTGTGCAAGGGATATCCACTTTTGTGTTTACTCACCTGGAGCCTCCTTAGAGAGCTACAAATAGGCTTCCCTGCAATGAATTTTATAGCAGCACTAGTCTTTAGAATTGAGATTAGAAACATGAGAAATGGAAATAAAAGATACAAGAGGAAAGAAATAGGAGGCATTGTGATAAAGAACAACCTGAAGGTTGACGTTATGTGTGTGTCTCAGTTTCCATGTACAAGTGGGGAAAATGCCCCCATCAGCTATGCCCAAGAAAAGGCACTTGTAAAACCACAGCAAAGATATATAGGGAAGAATTATGAGTAACATTTTACAAAGTCAAACTTTGAGTCAAACTTCAGAGCTAGTCTACATTTACATGTTTAAAGAAAAAGGAGAAAAATTTCTTCAATCCTAAACATGGTCCTCTTTATGCTTGTGTTTATTTTTTAAAGTACACAATTCTATAAGAGAAGAAAAAGAAATGGAGGTTCTGTTATAACAGTTATTTAAAAAGATAAGATCAGCCAGGCGTGGTGGCACATGCCTGTATCCCAGCTACTTGGAGGCTGAGGCTAGGGATGACTTGAGTTGGTGGGTTTGAGACAAACCCAGGCAACATAGCGAGACCTAGTCTCAAAAAATAAATAAATAAAAAGATAAGATCAAATTAGAGATAAAATATTCATAGAAATCACAGGTACTCATAGAGTCATTTGATGGATGAACAGCACAGATATTATGGATGAGAGAGGTGGTTGGAGATCTACAGACAAGCTTGAAAGACTAGAAAGCTGAACCGAGAAACATCTGAAATCAAGACCAAAGGTCTATGATACAACAGAGGCAAGCATCTCGCATAGAAGGTAGCAGATGTCCTTTCTGGAGTCATTCATCAACAGGTGTGGAGTTCTAATTGTGTTCCACGCCTTGGGCCATGTCTTGAGAGATCACAGACTCATGGCTTCTACACTGATCGCTATCTCTCTCACACTGAAAGTGCTAAAATACCTAGCAACAAAAACGTAGCAATATAAAGTTCACAGGTTTCAGAACCTTTTTACTGTGCAGTTGCTTAAGTTTATCACTTGAAAAAAGAAACAAAAAATTGAAAATAAAGTATGGAACATCAAATCAAATTTCATAATTAAAAAAAGTCCTAATTAAAAAACTTTTGAATTTTTTTAATCAACTTATTTTATTATTCCTTTAACAGTAAAGATAGGAGCTGTACTTAAAATGTTGTGTTTCTATTATGGTAATAAAATGGTTTTAAAAATTATTTAGCATATTACTCTACTCAGTTCGAAAAATAGAACAAAACATGAAGCAGGTTGAGAATTCAGAAAGATCTAGGCTAGGCTTGTGGGTTGTTTTTGGGGAGAAAGAGGAGGGTAAGAAATTTTCTGGATTGTGTCCAGGTCAGGTTCAGTTCAAACTTCAAAGAGAGAACAATATTGTTATTCGAGTTCAGTTTCAATTCAAATTAAAATATCAGTTTCCTACTTTGGGTTTAGTTCAACTCCCTGCTGAGAGCTGAAAAATGTCATTTGGTGGAAGAAAAGATGTCAGAGCAATTACTTTTTAACTCATTCTGTGACCCCTTCCACACTGTAAATTAAGTATAGCCCATGGCTTTCAGATTCACAGAGCAACAGGGTGCTTTGGGAACTCATAGTTCAGTCCAACAATAGTCCTTGGACCTGGACGCCTGTGGTCAGAGAAACTTTGTGAGCGCTCACCCTTCTCCACCAGGATCTGATGGGCCCTTGACTGTGAACAGGCTCGGGCAAGGTTCAGGATGCCTGGTGGCAGGCAACAGGACAACTGACTCAGCATCCAGAAAACAGCCAGAACTATGAAATGGACTCAGTCTTACCCAGGGAAAAAGGCTAAAACAGACATGATGCCTATCTCTATTCTTCATCCATCCCTGGAAACCCTGACAAAGAAACCCACTGTTTAGAAGAAAAATTGAAAAATAGAAGAGATGATGATACCAACGAGGGACTGAAAAGGGGCCATTTGAGAATCACTTGCTCCTTCCCTTCCTTCTCCTGTCCCATATGCTCTTGTGCCCATCGCAACCTTGACGAGAGAGGCTGGCCTGTTCCTGTTGCCTACCCTTTAGCCCCCCACATCCCTGCACACAATTTATTTTGCCATCAACACCCACAGCCATCCATGTTTCTCTTCCGCTGTCATTACCTGCCTCTTCAGGGAAGCAGCCCACTTATCAAAGTGAGCACCCCATTAGCCCTTCCACCATTTTGAGAGGGGGCAGGGGGAGGGGGGAGGATTAAATGAGAGATCAATAAAAAAGCGCCCGAAGAAAGCCATCACCTCTATAGAAACCACAAAGCCACAGTGTATGTTTGGGGCTTGTTGCTGTCTTCCAAAAGCCCAGTAGTGGAAATATAAATAATTGCTCTCACAGGGTTTGGTTTTTTAAACTCTTATCTTTTATTAAAAGTTTAAATCACACTATCACTGATACTATTACTACCATTTATTAAGTCAGGCACTTTCTCTAACACTTTACATACATCATTTTAATTAATCCTCTGAAGAACCTGCTGCAGTCACTGTCCTATTTACAGAGAAGGGATGGAGAAGCTCAATATTTTTTTAATAGTTTACTCCACTTTAACACTATTTTGCTCTTTTCGATGTGTTCAACTCTTTCTCCCTCAGTAGCAAAGCCTTTTATTATAGCTTTAGCTATTGTATATTTTCTTGATATCATTACTTTTCTCTCCACTCACCCCAAAATCTTATGTTTTCCAATAAATTTCCCCCAGGTGAAGGCTGTATTTTAATTTCATTTTGTTTGTTGTCTAGGAGACAGATGCACATGGTATTATATACAAAAGACTCAGGAGGGCAAACTGAGTAAGTTGCCTGCCATCTTGTCATTCAACTCTCCCTCAAGAAGCAAGAACTGTTGTCAGTTTCTTAATTATCTTTTTTTCAAAATAGCTCATACAAATGACCTTGAAAATAGGTTTTTCAAGTCCTATCAAAAAAGTTCAATTGATGTTTTATTGACTTAGTAGATGAATACATCTTTTAATAGTTTGCTTTTAGTAGCAATTAATAAATAGTAGCAGAGGTAGAAGATAATGCATTTTCCTTGCCTTTGTGGGAATATCATTTTTATACCACCATCATGTTTGCTGTGTGCGCCCAGTAACTAAGTTTCCATCTGATATGGGAATGAAAAAGGGGAAAAGCCACCAACCAACAACCACAGGTCCATATCACTGTGCGGAGCAGCTGCCCCTCAAATGTAGTTCAACAACAGGATTTTATTAACCAGGGAAATTAACCAGGAAAATGAAAAGTCCTTGATGCCACAAGTGACCAGTTATCTTACCCTAGTCACCATTTTCAGTCCCCAGAGTCCTAAAGACCCATGTCCAAAATGATGCTCTTTGCCCCTCCAAACCTGAGGTGGGCACTGCAAAGTCCAGTCTTTCTCTGGCATCTTCTGTTTGCTTCCTCTCCAATGTTGCACTTCTTCTCCAGTACTTCTTCTCCTCTGCGTCTCCAAGGCTCTTCAAACTTTTCCCACAATTGCAGGTGTACAGATTAAATTTCCAGTTCCCTGGCCATTTCCAGGTGCCAGCTCACTATGCCACCTTGCTGCGGTGCCACACTCTCCACAGCCACCACTCTTCTACCGGTCACCATGGCTCCTTGCCACCTCCAGCTCACTCCTCAGGGGGTCCCTGGCCAGGCCCTGTTCTCTCAGTCTGCCATTCTCATCTCCTTCCTTCTCTTTCCTCTCTCCTTGCTCCATCCTTTTATCACCACCCTCTATTCCCGCTTCCCATTTTCTCTTGCGGTTCTTTCAGACTCTGCCCATCAGGCCATTTGGGCGCCATTATAATTTTCAACTGCATCACTCACAACCCTGTATCACATCTGTTCCAATTACTAAGGGATTTTAATAGCAATAAATATAGAATTGTTTTTAAATAAAGTAGCAATTAGTTTCAATACTGTATAGGTTTCAGATATACGGTGTCTCACTTCAGCAACTATATATATCACACCTATTACCCATCCTCACCATATACCATCAGCCCAATAAGCCCTCCTTACCTAATGCCTTCCCACTGCTAACCACCATTGTATTTTCAGAGTCTAAGGGCTTGTTTATGTCTTTGTTTGTTCAATTTTTTTTTATATTACACAAATGAGACACACTATACAATATTTGTTTTTTCCTAACTTATTTTACTTAGCATAACCCCTTCCACATTCACCCATGTTGTTAAAAATGGCAAGATTTCATCTTTATTATGAGCAAGTAGTTTTCTGTTGCATATATATACTCTACATCTTAATCCATTTTTGTGTGGTCTTGATTACTGTGAATAGTGCTACAATGATCATAGGGCCGCATATTTCCTTCCAAATTAGTGTTTCCATATTCTTTGGGCAAATATTCAAAAGTGGGATTAATAGATCATATGGCAGCTCTATTTTTATTTTTTTGAACCCTCCCTACTGTGTTCTGTAGTGACTACATTAATTTACATTTATGTAAATAGTGCGCAAGGGTTCCTTTTCCTCCACATCCCCCTAACACTTCTAATTTCCTGACTTTTTGATAAAAGCCATTCTAACTACCATGAGTTGAAATCTCATTGTAGCTTTGATTTGCACTCCCTGATGATATGTGATGTAGAATATCTTTCTATGTGTCTATTGTTCTTTGGCAAAATGCCTATTAAAATCCTCTGTCCATTTTAAAAATTAAGCTGTATGTTTTTGTTGCTGGATTATAAGAGTTATACTTAATTATTAACCTCTTGTCTGATAAATGGCTTGCAAATACCTTCTCCCACTCAGTAGGCTATCTTTTTGTTTTAATGATGGCTTCTTTCTCTGCTCTTTAGTTTGACATCACGTATTATGTATATATATATATGTATATATATGTATATATATATATATATATATATTCTCCTTTTTTCCTCTTGCTGTTGGACATGAACCCACAAAGATGTCAGAAGGCTGATACCAAAGACAACAGGTAGTGAACTCAAAAAGTTTTCCAACATCTACTGAGATACTCAATTGTTTTTCCTCCTTTATTATATTAACACACTGAATTATATTAATAGAATTCCTGGTGTTAAACTACTTTTGCATCCACAAATAAAATTAAATTAATTTGGTTATAATGGACACTTTAAAAATACTTTATTTAGTATTTTTTTTACCCATATTCATAAGACCATAGTCTTAATTTTTGAAGATCTTTGTCTGCCAGGCTAAGGAGTGCTTTGCTGAAGAAAGATAAGGAACAATGGAAGTTTGTTTAGTAATTTTAATATCATGGATAATCTTATTGTGACCTGTCTAATCATAAGCATTTATTTTCTTTGGTTAATTGTCTGGGTCTCTGCTCTCTCTTGCTGAATGTTCCTCCTATGTCTTATTCTAGATCTCATTGTTTGGTGAGATACAGCTGTAAAATCATTCCTTTCTTCTTTATATTGACTTGTAACATTTTAAGCAATCTATGTAGGCAACTATTATTTCTTTCATGTCATATGCTTTTGCATAAAAGTGACTTGCTAATAAGAAGCATGGAACTATGTAGATAACTCTATTGGGAACTAAGTTGCATCGTCCCACAGGCCCCTTCAGTGGATTGTGAGAAGCGTAGAGTATAAAGTACAAGTATGGGCAGGGGGAGGTTATATATTAGTTTTCCCGACATAGTTCAAAATTTTAGGTATCCTGTAGCATTGTCAAACCACGCAAACACCTGGCAAGATACATGTCCTTTTTTTTTTTTCCTTTTCCTGAAAGTAAGCAGGGAAGGACAGAAATTTTAAAATATGCTAAAGAATTTAAATTCTTTAAAAATGCTTTGGTGGAGAACTGTTGGTGGGTTCCTAAATGCTGAGTTTTTAGTTCTGCCTGGGAACTAGGGTCTTGATCCCCGTGACTGCTAGTTATGCCTCTCTCTCTACTCCCTCTTTTTCCACAAACAGGCTTTATTTAGCTGAATATATGCCACTCAGACAAAGGACTACATTTCCCAGTACCTCTT
This sequence comes from Uropsilus gracilis, assembly GCA_004024945.1. Lineage (NCBI taxonomy): Eukaryota > Metazoa > Chordata > Mammalia > Eulipotyphla > Talpidae > Uropsilus > Uropsilus gracilis. The sequence goes on along the minus strand of PVHY01009216.1, from coordinate 1,008 downwards.
GAGGTTAAGTGGCCACGTGACTAAATTCTTCCCAGGAACTTTGAACAGAAGTTATATGTACCACTTTCAGGTCTTTTCTTAACCCAATTAGGTGCATAGTCTCCATGGTACAACTTTTACTTCTGAGACACAGAAAGAAAAAGACCACAATCTCACATCTGCCCTTCACTCTCCTTTCATAAAGACACTAAGGTTCATGAAGTTGTATGCAAACGTCTTAGTGAAAAATATGTTTGTTCTCCACTTCAAGTCTCACTTAATCAAGAGGGGCAATCATGCTTTGGCTGGTAGGGGACCAAGAACTAAGAATCAAGAACCATTTTAGCCTCATCTTCTGTCTGTGGTTATACTTCCACATGTTGGTGGGGGGAAGGCTGCACTAAGAAAGCCCTACGTTCATTGTACTTGATTTTAAGACACCAAAGTCTAGCCCACATATGCCCCTGCTGGCTCTGAAGAGAAACTGAGAAGCAGAGATAGTTAAATATCAATTGGAAGGATGAATGATAATTGTGCAGTAGTTAAACTTGTATTAACTCAAAACATAGAGAAAGGTTGAGAAATTAAGTAGCATTGTGTAGCAGATATAATCAGACATAATGAAGTAAAGTTAAGGGGGAAAAACTCAAATTATAAACACAGGGGGAAATTCTAATAACAAGCTAACAAGATTATTAAAAAACATTTTAAGAATTCCAGTGAGGCTCTGCTTCTCTGCAAGGCAGATTAAACAACACATTTTTAAATTTTAATTATATCAAGAAAATCTAAATGTTAGCTAACGCTTAAAGGATAGACTCCCTGGGTTGTCATACTAGCAAAACCTCCAAGGAGAAGTTATATATAGAGGCACAATTTGAGAGATAGAGATAAATGAAATAAATATATAAGTCAATGAAACAGATGAAATTTATAAAAAATACATGGTCTTTTACACAAATACATTCATACATAAGGACACCTGTACTCACATGTTTATTGCAGCACTATTTACAATAGTCAAAATAT
>PVHY01009215.1:44760-57655 GCA_004024945.1 Uropsilus gracilis | reverse complement strand
GATGGGAATCGGCCATCTTGTAAAGATGTGAGCCATGTGAGCTTGGCCATGTGGCCACCGAGGGCCTGCAACCCTCGGCTGGCCCAGGCTGGCAGCATGTGTGCTGAATGCAGTTAAGGAGTTTGCAGACTTGAACTCCGTGTTGGAGTTTGTTTTGCTGAGTTTAACTTGTGTCTGCGAGAGGCTGTGCAAAAGTTAGACCTGAGAAGAAAGTGAACTTTGCTGGTTCAGCACCATGGAGTTCCTGCTACCTGACGATGACAAGGAGAAGACAGCGTGGAAGACAACGAGGAGCATTTAAAGGAACAAGTCTTCAAGCGTCTGGAGATGGACTCTGACTGGACATTGGTGAGACGATTAGGACTGAGAGACTGAGGATATTTGGGGCAGTCTGGGAAAGGACTTTGGACAATGCTGGGAAAGGTTTTGGACAATGTTGAAGTATTCTGAGTCTTACATATTTTTTTTGTAATTATTAGGATAATTAGAAATCACTTTGTTAAAAATAAATTAGTCTGCACTGCACTGATAGTCTTGCACTGGTTTGATATTTTGGTTGAGAAGGCTGGGGATGGTGGTAAGAACCCACGAGTGGAAAGTTTAAACTGTGTTTTAAAGTTTTTTCTTTTCTGCAGTTTTTGGAGCTGAAAGCAGAGAGCAGTTGGCTGGCTCTTGCATATCAATGGTAAAGGTGATCAGTGAAAATGCTAATGAAGAGTGTGTAGCCTGCTTTGTAGAGAGTAGCAGGCAAATAAGAGTATCCAGTTAAGGTTAAAGGTAATTGCAAAGGAACTGCTTGTAGCCTGCTTTGGAGAAAGAAGCAAGCAGATAGGGGTAAACAGTTAAGTAAAGTCAGAAAGTCTCTTTTTACCCTGTTTCACTTCCCAAGGAGCTACAGAACCCAAATGCAAGGGATATGCTGTCACTAAGACTCTGGCCCACAGCTATAAGGAAAAATGCTCAGGTAAATGAAGCACTAGGTCAACCAGAAGGAGCAGGGTGAACAGGGGAGGTTCATGGGGAGCCACACAAGCAGAGGGGAGCAGGAGGCAGGTACCCACCCTGCCCTCACCCAGAGGAGACTGTGGGCTCTCTGATCACTGCCAGGACTCTACCAAGGAACCCCTGTGTCTTCACCCTCTCACTGGGTAGTAGCTGTTTTTACCTGCATTAACATACCCTCCAGTCTCTGCCATCTATGAACCCTACTGTGTCTTCCAACCCCACCTCGTTGGACTTCTTGGCGGCGCAGGCCAGAACTCCCTGGGACACTCCTTTCGGACTCAGTGGCACTACATCCTCCTGGTGTGCCTGCCACCTGCCTGGCGGGGCCTTCCTGTTTTCCAGGCCTGGCCCTGTTTCATCGCTAACCTGCATGTACCAGTCAAGTCTGTTTCACTTGTCTCCCCTGAAGGCTGCAGCTAGCCTTCTGATGAGTCTCACGAGTCTCTCTCCTCCTGCTACAATTCTCTTTTCTAAAAGTAATTTGGACATGAAGTTCTTTGGTGGCAGAATCCAGACTTGGGACAGAATCCTGGCTTCTTACATAGGTTCTTTATTACTTTAGGTTCTTTTCACCCACCCCTGCCCCGCCCAACTCTGCTGTGGCCTTCCTTTTTTCTTCTTTTTGGTTTCCAGCCGGGCTTCTTCTGGCTGCAGGGTCTTTGTTACACTGTTTCCTGCCCTTCTCTTGCCCTGCCTTTCCGTCCTCTCGCCCACACACTTCCAGTCCCCGCAGACCTCAACATTCTCTCCTCAGAGAGGCCTTTCTTACCCAGTCTAACATCCGCCCCTCATAATTCTTTCTCCTAACTTTTCCTTCATAAATTACGCAATGTGTAAATTACACATTTGCTACTACATTAATTTAATATATTTGACTACCTTTTGTGCACCACTATATACACAGCCTTGACGAGGTGCCTGGCATACAACCGGCCCTTAATAAATATTTGCTGAATGATGAATAAACGCACATCCTCCTGGTGGGCATATTCTACTGTGAAAACAGACACCCAACCCTGATGCCCAAGAATAGTCCTCACACAGCTGGGGCTGATCCCCCCTGCTGGGATTCTAGGTTCACCCAGCAGTCTGATAATTTGCCTTCTCATCAGTCTCCTGGGGGCATAACTGATTCCTGTTGAGCTTTAAGCCAAAGTCCCTGATTTGGTGGCTCCTCTGTAAAGCCAGGTGTTGGCCCCCAAAGGATCCCCAAGTATTTCTCAGGGTCCACTTCTCCAGTCAACCCTGTTGCTCCCCTGGGTAGATGTGATCCTTCCCAGGGGGCTCTCCCCTTGGCACCCCCAAATGCTAAGGTCTCAAGGACCCACTTAAAGTATCTCTTTTGTCTTCACCAGGCCACACTATCTCCCAGCAATCTTTTGTTCCAAGGGACAAAATCCCTCTCCAGCTAGTTCCAGAGCAAAGGTGACTGATTAGATCCCGTGAAACTGGAAGGACAAGGCTGCGTGCGCCCTGGGGAAACTGGAAGCAGGAGTGTCAGAGCTGGCTTGCGCTGGCTCCCTGCCTCTTCTCTCCCCGCCTCTTCTCTCAGCGTCGTTTCCTCTTACTGCACACAGTTCTGTCAGGGTCTCTGAGGCTGTGGATGCAGTTGGTACAGGGTTCATAGACAAGTTCTACCCTCCTTCACTAGCTCTACTTAGAAAAGTCTGAGGGAAAGGGGTCAGTGGATCAGCCACTTAACCTTACCATGTGGTAGGGGAGGGGAGAGAAGAGGCAGGGGTGGAGTCACAAGCAGAACTGGTGGGAATGGCTGTGCAGGGAGGTGGAAGAGCGATAGAGGGTGAGTTTCCTCGGCTTTCTTTTCTGTAGAAATAGCAAGGCTGGCTGTTACAAGTTGAAATATATCCCCCCAAAAGATCTGTTGAAACCCTAATTCCTCATACCTCATAATGTGAGGCAATTGCCGAAGAAATTGTTTGGGTCACACAGGAGTAGCATTAGCCTTGACCTAACATAACTGTGTCTTTGTAAGAGGAGAAGAGACTGTTAAAGAAACAATTATCCATGATGCTTGTTAAGGAGCAAGGGAGACCTTGCTCAGGGGACTGATGTGGAGGACACAAGACCTCTGAGGGGGGTTGCAGCAGGGAGAGAGGGCTTGACCTCCAAAACAACAAGGAAAACTGGAAGTTTGGAGCCTGGGAGCAGAGTGGAAGGTGCCTGAATGGAAAACTACTACTAAGAAACCTCAGAGGTCAGGAGGGAGTTCTTGCTCCCAGACCTCGCAAGACCCCTGCTGAAGGCAGTGTGAGCAAACGCCCAGTGGCTTAGGGGGTCAGAATTGTCAGATATTCAGGCAATCAGTTTTCACAGGTGGGGGATTCCAGCTAAGACTGTCTGATTAAGGGCCAGCACGGTGGTGTGTGCCTTTAATCACAGGCTACAAAGTGAGGCTGGGGCTAGGTATTGTTTGAGTCTGTGGGTTCGAGACCCGCCGGGACAACATAACGAGACCTAGTTTCAAAAAATAGCTGTGCGTGGTGGCACACACCTGTAATCTCAGCTACCTGGGAAGCTGAGGCTGGGGATTGCTTGAGTCTATGGTATCCCAGGCTATGTGAACCTGTAGTTTCCCAGGCAACAAAGCAAGACCTAGTCTTAAAAAGAAAAGAAAAGAAGAAAAGACTGAGTGACGAAGGAAGTCATGGCTTAGTTTTGGTTGAGAAGAGAGCTCAGAGGAACCTGACTAGACTTTGGTCAAGAGCAGAGTCTTTACCCGGAGCAACAGCTGTGAGAATGGAGGTAGAGCCTGGAGGGACACAGTCACAAGGCAGAAGGACAGGAATCTGGGAGAGAGACAGGGACCACTTTCCCACTCAGTGTCCTCAGGAGGAGACAAGCCTACTACTGCCTTTACTCAGACACTGGGCCTCCAGAACTATGAGAGAATAGTTTCTGTTGTTTAAAGCCAGCCCTGGTACTTGGTTCCTGCAGGTCTGGAAAATGAACACCCAGCTTTTCCCCCATTCTGAACAACCTTTCTCCTGGGCTCTGAGTCACATTCAGGTTCTAGGAAACCTCCCCAATCTACACCTGACCAGCTGCAGACTGTACCTCATTACCTGTGAGCTTCAGAACCTAGTCTAGGAACCTTGGAGGAGGGAGATAAAGGTGCTGTAATTGTTTTATCTGCTCCACCACCCATACTCCTCCCCCACCAGGCACATATCCTGGGTAAATTTTAGCTGCTGCAGGAATTCTCCACATGGGCCTCTCACCAAAGGGGGCAGTGGGGGTGGAGTCTTACTGTGTAGTCTCAATACTTGCGGATTGGGCAGGTATATTTCTCCTTGGAAACAAATAATGTGGCATTCTACTTTATACACGGCTACCTTTGAGTTTTCTGAGGGAGCTATTACTAGCTCCCTGAGTCCTGTTAACTTTGTGCTGTGATTACGAATCAGACTCCACAAAAGTAAAAGCTAACGCTTCGGGCCTGTCTTGGGGTTTATCAGAAAGAAGACCAGCGACACTTGTCTCCATGACATTTCAGTCCTTCCCTCCATTGAAATATCCTCATGGATAAAACAGACTCAGGTTATTTTCCTCTTTCCTTCCCATGGCCCCTGCCCCTCAGGCCCAAGTGAGGCTTAGCGCTGAATATGGCTGTTTTTCTACTTAGCCCTGAAACCTTCTAATTTCTAGCTCTAATTAATTTTATCCTGTAGAAAATAAAATACTCCCAATAGATTACTGTTTTTTAGGGGTTGCTTTGAATTCCCAAAATTACTCTTCCTGTAGCATAATTATTTATCCACTAAGGAACTAAGAGTGCATGTGTGCGCAAGGAGGTGTGGCTTCCAGTGAGTTGCTTTTACAACGTGATAACCTTGTGCCATATGCTGGGCAAATGGCTTGGCCATAATTCACAGGCAACCGACACATTAATTGATCCTCTGCTATTCTCAATGCACAGACTCTGTCTGTGGCTTTTGTCTACCATGGACCTGACAGAGGGGTAGGATTAGCTCGTGGACATTCAGAACCCAGTTGACAAGGGATTTGTGAAAACAAAGCCAAACAAAAACCAGGCAGCTTCCACAGGCACCAGCTTGAATAAATGAAACGTGATTGAATCCGCTCTTCTAACAATGACAGCAAAAGAGACAGGATAAGCCTCTCCTGGTCAGTTTCTTTATTACCACTTACTATTTAAAACTGGCACTTCCAGGAAGGCAGCAACCTTGCAAGATACTGCCAGTGGGGTCTACCAGGCTCCCCCTGGGGCCGGGTCCCAGGAACACTGGGCATGCTGCTGCAGGCAGTGGCACTGGCCAGTGAGGTTTCAAAGCTGTGCAAGCAAGAAGCAGCACTCTCATCCCCTGGCTGCTGGGGAGCCACATGGGAACGGGCTCCAGGGGAGAGAAACTACAAGTGCCCAGAGGGGAAAAGATTGGAGTTAATGGTCTACAAAGGATGATGAAAATAGGGACAAATTAAGTCCAGCTTGTACATGAGAGAAAAATAGCACCGTGATTTACCAAAAAGCCTGGCCTAACACCGTGCTCTGACTTCAGTATGCGCTTCAGTCCTTCCTCTGCTCTGAGCTGGCGGTGCCAGCATGAGGTCCCCACATGAGACATGAGAACCTATGAGGGAAAGACCATTTTTCACTTTGTGACAATGAGTACACAGACTGAGAGAGGTCACAGAAGTGCTCCATGGAAAAGTAAACCTATCCAAACAAAAATTCCATCCACCTGCCATGTTCTCTCACCACTGAGAGTATCCTTTACTGCCCACAAGGAAGACAGCAAGGAAGGTTCCAGAAGAACATGGTTGAACTATACAGGGATTAATATGTTATCTTGAGGTAAACGGAGTAGCTGAGATTAGCTTGCACTCATTAGTAAATGGTAGTTAACTACAGAATGAGCTCTCATTTCGGTCTGGATGTAGGATGGATGTTTTGATCTCTATGTGAAATGGGGGAGCCCAACTCAAACAGGAAGTAATCAAGGGTCATAGAGAGTAGAATAAACAAAGCATGGGAGAGGGGAGAGGTACAAAGGGACAGGTGTGGGTGGGAACGCTAACTAAAATCACTCCAGAAAATTGTTATTACTGCCACTTCCCCAGCCATACAACTTCTCAGTAAATCACCTAAGTTTGCTGGATCTCAGTTCCCTCATCTGTAGACCTAGGGTCATTGTACTACTCTCATAGTACTATAGTAGAAATTATGTGTGTGAAAATATGAACATAAGAGGCAAATATGCACCTGACATTATGAACTTTCCACAGCATAAGCTGCAACTGCACAGGGGAGTGGGGGAGAGCAGGCAGAGGGGCAGCTACAGCAGCTATCTGTGGAGATGGCTGCCACGACTGAGGAACCAAAACCTTTCCTTTTGGAACTGCCACAATCCATGCTAGAACTCAACTGAGGCTTTTGGCAAATTTCTTCCATAAAGAATCAGGTGGTAACTATTTAAATGTTTAATATATCATTACAAGTATTCATCCCAGGCATTGTGGCCAAATAGCAGTCAAATACAAAACATAATTGAGTCCAGCAGTGTTCCTATATGAGTTTATTTGGGGACCATTACATTTGAATTTTACATAATCTTCACATCATGAAAAACTACTCTCCTTTTGATTTTTCCCTCAACTATTTAAAAAATACAAAAACAATTCTCAGCTCAGGGGCCATACAAAGCCACCTGGCATGACTTAATTTGACCAGTGGGTTGAAGTTTGCAGATCCTCATTCTGGACACTGGATTATTTTTCTTATAGTTATTATCTCTTTTAACTGGAATATAAACCTGGTTAATTAAGGCCAGGAAGGGAACTCCTTTTACATAAAAGGAAACTAAGTTCAGAATCAGCTATATGACCTTGGATAGGTTTCTCTACCTCAGATTTCTCATCTACCCTGAAGGCTCGATCAGGATTTAATGAGTTCAGACACGTAAAGCATTTAGAACAGCGCTTAACACAGACACCTCATCAATATTAACTTTTACATCTCCTTCTATAGTATGATTGGTAACAACCACATGGCATTTCATATAGATTTTCATGACTTACTTAACAAAATATGCCCATTAGGGCATCATTTATCCTGTATTTTCTTTCCTCAAAAGAATTCCTTTTTATTAAAGGAAAGAAAAACTTCAAAGTGGAAATAAGAAAAGTGAAAATAAAAATGGCTCATCATGCCATTATCCAGAGACTATAACTGCTCCCATCATTATAGTATGTTTTTCCAGGTTTATTTTTGTAGGCAAAAAAGCTGGAGTTACATTGTACCTACTGTTTGGAAACCTGACTTTTCACTGACCATGATAGTGATGGGCATCTCCACCTCTAAGCTCCTGAACTTAGAACTCCAGGTCTCTGTGTTCTATTTCCCTGATGTAATGGGGGCCTTCCCACTGTTCCACCTCTATTCCCCCAGGAAGACTGTGTTGACCAGCTGGTCTTCCTAGCATTCTATTTCTTACTGCGAAATTGTTCTTTGGCAGCTAGCTAGCCCTCTTAGGAGTTAGGGTACTGTTAGTTCTTACCAAGAGCCTTAGTGACCACAATAGCAAAGAAGGTCTCTGGGGGTGGGGGGAGGTCTCTGCAGATGAGATTCTTAGGCATTATGACCTAAATAAAATACCATAGTCCTGTCTGAGCAACCAGTTAAACCCCAGGGAGAAATCTTTATTTATTTTCTTTAAGTGCCTTAGCAATTATTATGCACTGTGACTGGTATTTATCATTTTTAAACAGCAAACAAGTATAGAGGCTCTGGTGGAAGGCAAGTTCAGACACTGTCACTAGAGACTGGCTGGAAGTTGATGCCCCCTTGGAGCAGTACTGGAAGTACTAGCTTTACTTATTCAAAATGCCAAATTACTCTCCCACAGTCAGATGTAATTCTCCTTCCTGCTTATGTTTGCAAGAAGGTATCATGTAAACCTCAGAACTCAAATTTTGAGCTGTTCTTGATTAAACTGATTTTTCACATTGTTGAGAAAAAGATGAAATGTTGCAATAGACTTTTAGTGGGCAAATCCTGTGAAGGATTCAAATATCTAAAATTCATATGTGGCCCCCTCACCTGACTATGCTTAAAGTCAGGCACTAGTATACACCAGACCGTAAACTTGATTGATAGGAAAAGACCACTGAAGGTATGACAACACCTGACCTGTCCTGTCTACTCTGGGCAGAGAAAAGACAGTGGATGCATTTTGCTTTTGAAGATAAGCACTTTGCCGATCTGGGAACTGAATGGGGTGTGTAGCCCTAAGAGCCCACATGCCTGCAGAATGTCTGTGGCGCATTACCTAGTGGATTTGCGTGCTCTCTGAAACGTGTGTTCTCCCTTTAATCTGTGACAGGACCAAAGCCCAGGCAGAGCGCTGAAAGCAAACAGGAAAACACCTTACCACCTGGGAGTCGGCAGCAGGTTCAGACACATCCTCCCTGGCATGCGAGCAGCTGGCTTCCACAGAAGTAACCTGGAATGGCAGAGGAGAGTCAAGTTAAAAACCACTAAAACAGAGCCCCTAACCAATGTCTACCCCATTCGCTGCCAGAAAGACAAGCCAGATAACACGGCCCTCTGTCCACTGGACATAAATATCTTCTCTTGCTTTGCCTGTGTCCAGTGGCAAAGGACAATGATTATTCAGTTTCTTTAAAATACACAAGAAGCATTTCTGAAACACAGCTACTGTATACCAAGCACCGTGATGTTCGTGGTATAGTCTTCTTAATCTCAGAATAACTGGGCAGGGGTGAGGGGAGGGGAGCTTGGAGGAAGAGGAGGCTAGAATGGTAGGTAACAATTTCAAGGTCAGTGTCTTAAGTGGCAGAACTAGAGTTGGAAAATAGATCTCTGATCCTGAAATCCATGTTCATCCACCATCCTACAACTTTAGGTCGTCGAGAGCATAGTTGACAGGCAGTGCTTTCTTGGCACCAGTGAGTCCTGGCCAGAAAACATAGCAGAAGGGGGGCCCCTGAGGAAAAGTGAGTGGGAGCTGGAGGAGGTGGAGGATAGCAGCAGTCTGATTTAGAAGTTCTTTTCTTAAGTAAACAGAGGTGTGTCTCTCCTTTCCTTAATCCTGCTTGAGCACAAAGGACAGACTGGCGGCTTGGTGTGTGTGGTGTGTGGGGGGAGGTGTGTGTGTGGTGTGTCTAGTGTTTTTGGTGGAGTGTATATATTGCATGGCATATGTGTAATGGGGGTGTGTGGATTATGAGTGTACGTGGTATGTGTGATGTGTACATGATGTGGTGTGGTGTCTATGTGTGGTATGTGTGATGTGTGGTGTGGAGGGTAGTGTGTATGATATGTGGTGTCTATGTAGGGTGTGTGATATGTTGGATGTGTGATGTGGTGTGCCTGTGTGGTATGTATGTGGCATGTCAATGTGATGTAGTATGTTCATGGTGTGCATGCTCACACATACATAGTAGGTCAGAAACGTGCGCGGGCAGGACTGTGTTGTCCCCGGGGGGTATGGGAGCCCCAGCTGGACTCAGGGTCATGTGACAGGTCAAGGCCTGTGGGCCAAGTCACAGGAAAACGAAACCAGCCAGAAAGCCGAGCGGACACTTTTTCTCAGGGACACCAGGGTGGGACTCAGGGACACCAGGACAGGACTGCAGAGCAGTGTCCTGAGAGGCAGGTACACCCTCAACTCAGCAAAGTGCAGAGCATGGCCTGAGGACATGTGTGAAGGGAACAGTGACTCACCAGCTCCTACTAGTGTGTGTGTGGGGTGCAGGGCACTGGACTCTGGGTGAGCATAACTGTGGTGTGTAAACGCACGTGCCTGCACACGTGTGCCCATGTGTGTACCATATGCACACTGGCCCTGCCCGCGTGCACAAGGATGTGTGCATGTGCATGTGTGCATGTGGCAGTGTGGGCCTGGCCCTGGTCATCTTCCTGAGGCTGCAGCTGCATTTGGGCTGCTCCCCGTGGGCTCAATAGGTGTGCATAGGTGTTCCCAGAAGCAGGGCAGGGATGCTCTCATTCTTTTTTCTAAAGACAACCGTGGGGGACAAGGACAAGAACATACAAATAGTCCGGGACTGTGACTCGTGCCTGTAAGCTTCAGCCTATGAAGTGGACAGGGCTAGGGATTGCGGTTCGAGTCCCGCCTGGGGCCCTTAGCGAGACCTAGTTCCAAAAAAATAGCTGGGTGTGGTGGCACACACCTGTAATCCCAGCCACCTGGGAAGCTGAGGTTGGGGATTGCTTGAGTCTGTGGTACCTCGGGCAACGAGAGCCTGCGGTTCCATGGGCAAAAATAGCGAGACCTAGTCTCAAAAAAAAAAAAAAAAAAAAACATACAAATAATACTAAGGGCTAAGTCCTGGGGTAATAGCATACCCTGGTCCCTAGAACTCAGAGGGCAGTGAATTGGGTGCTACTTATCCATTTCTGCCTGACAAACTGGCACTGATGAATACTGCAGGCCTCTTGAGGCCCCCTTCTCATTCAAAAACAGCTGGAGGGCTTTCAGGCCCACCTGGTTGCAGTTAGGGTCCACTCCTCCCAGGTTATTGGCTCAGCTCTTCCTGCCCATTGGGGCCTCACAGTAGGCAACTCAAGAGCAGAAACTGAGACGTCTCCCCTCGAAGAAGCCACTGTAGCTGGGTGTGGTAGCTCGAGCCTATAGTCCAAGTGCTGGGAGGCAAGAGGCCTGGGATCACTTGAGTTCGCAGGTTCGAGATTACCCCAGGCAACACAGCGAAACCTGGTCTTGAAAAAGCAGCCTGGTGGCTGGGCGTGATGGCGCGTGCCTTTACTACGAGCCTAGGACGGGAGGCTAAGACTGGGAATTATTTGAGTTGACGGTTCTAGACCCACTCAGGGCAACAGAGCGAGACCTAGTCTCAAAAAATAGCTGGGCTTGGTGGTGTGTGCCTGTAATCCAAGCTACCTGGGAAGCTGAGGCTGGGGATTGCTTGAGTCCAGAGTACCCCAGGCAATGAGAGTCTGTGGTTCTGTGGGCAACAGCGAGACCTAGTCTCAAAAAAAAAAAGAAAGAAAAAGCCGCTGGGCGTGGTAGTGGGCGCCTGTAATCCCAGCTACCTGTGAGGCTGAAGCTGGGGATCACTTGATTACGTGGGTTTGGGACTACCCCAGGCAACATAGCGACTCAGGCAACATAGTGAGACCTACTCTCAAAAAAAAAAGAAAAAACCACAATGCTTATGGCACCCAGTGTCAGATGGGATCTCCTCCACTTTTGTCCTGTTAGGTTCTTCAGACTCACAAAGGCATCCAACTCACTGTTATGCAGGAACAATGGAAGGTGGAGTCAGCATGTGAGAGGACCTGAGGAGTATCAGGGTTCAGGCAATAGAAGGCAGAGGCAGTGGCAGTTGCAGGGAATGGTGCTCACTTCTAGATAGGAAGGCTATCACCTTCCACCTCCCCATAGGTGGGCTTCCTTGTCAGGTTTGGGAGCCTGAAATGGAGGCAATGGCTGGCATTGAGTAAGGCCCTGGGGAAGTTTGAACCTGAGACAATGACTGAGTAGCAGAATGGCACCTGACATAGTGAGATAGTGAGGAGCTGTCTGTGTCCCATCTCCTCCGTCCTTCTCTCCCCTTACAACACAAGATCAAAAAGGGCAGGAGCATTAGGGTGTGGTTTCTGATCCTGCAGGTCTGCAGTGGCTCCCCTCAGGGTCCTGACTGGAGTCAAATGGAAGAGCCATTCTGAGATGTGAACTTTGGGGTCCGGCGTACTAGAAGTTGGTATTTAAGATGAACTGCCCTGCAGATGTGGGGGAATAGGTGTTCAGTAGGCTGTGGATTTGTGGGCATCCAGAGAGCCTTCCAGAGAAGGAGGCATGGGGGCTGGAGAAGTCCAAGCTCCCAGAGTGAGATTCCCTGAGTTTCCAAGACACTCTGAGCAGCAGCAGCGTGAAAGACAGTATGGGAAGAGCTGGGCACAGTGGCTCGTGCCTGTAAGCTTCAGCCTATGAAGCGGCTGGGGCTAGGGATCGCGGTTCGAGTCCCGCCTGAGGCCTGTAGCAAGACCTAGTTCCAAAAAAAAGCTGGGCGTGGTGGCACACCCTGTAATCCCAGCTACCTGGGAAGCTGAGGCTGGGGGTTGCTTGAGTTTGTGGTACCCTGGGCAACGAGAGCCTGGGGTTTCACAGCAAAACTAGCGAGACCTACTCTAAAAAAAAAAAAAAAGCTGCCAAGTGATGTTGAAGTGCGATAAGCTTTTGAAATCACTCATTTAAACCTGTAAGCAAGCTGGGCACGGTGGTGCATGCCTGTAATCCCAGCTACCTGGGATGCTGAGGCTAGGAATCACTTGAATCCTTAGGTTTGGGACTACCCTGGGCAACATAGTGAAATTTAGTCTCTAAAATAAATAGATAGATAAAATAAACCTGTAAACCCTATGGTTCATATTTGGCTTATTTCTCCTGTTGGGAGAAATAAAGTGCCAGAAAAATTCATAGAATGCCAAACTGTTAGAAACAATGTCGAATCTATGACTTCATAGGAAACCTGAAACAATCAAGAAAATGCCAATGACTGTGATGAAGGCTTTGAAACTAAGTTTGGAAAGGAGAATGTATGGAGGTACATCATTCCCTTGGGCCTGGCTTGTAGCATGACCAGCTTGTAGCATGGGCCTGCATGACCAGCAGAAGAGCAGGGGACAGGTCCTGGCTATGAGCAGGGAGCTTCCTCATGATTTCAGGGTCACTTAAGATCCCCCCTCCATCACTTCTTGGAAGCGGTGACTTGAAGGAAAGTCATGGACAGTGAAGCCAGTCCCTCTGTAATCCTAGAACAGCCCCCCTCTCTCCAAACCTTGCCTCTGCTCCTCCCTATTCTCCTTTGTTCCTGGCCCATTGATTGTCCTAAGTCCCACTTGGTTCCC
>PVHY01009215.1:0-44660 GCA_004024945.1 Uropsilus gracilis | reverse complement strand
CCTCTCTAGCCCAGAGCAGACGGTCTGCATCCTGAGGTAGAAGAGCACCCAATTGTGAGTCCTTGGGTGTCATCTGGGGCACAATGCACCTGGTCGGTAGTGCTGCCACAGTGAGTTCAATCTCTGGGCCACAGAGGCCGCAACCCTCGGGGCTTGGTGGGTAAACAATGGGGTGCACTCTCAGCCCTCTGCAAGAGGCAGTCCCTGAAGTGCATGATCTTGTGAAGCAATTTATAAGTGTTCATGTTAATTTTGGGGGAAGCAGATTACACAGCCCCATTTCCCCATTGGCTGTAAGCAGTTAGCACATGCAGGCATTTTTCTGAGTGGCTCTCCCTGCCCAACCTCTTTCCCTTTCAGGGACCAGTCCAGGCTCCCAGGTGACCTGGTGATGGGGAGAGGCCTAGGTCTTTGCAGGTTCCTATTCCCAGAGGATGCACAACTGTGGCATAATTTGCAGGCACTGGGAGGTTTTCTAATCAGAAGATTGATTAGAAACCAGTCCTTTAGGTTCTGAGCCCAAGCACCTTTGGTTAGGAGACACCGCCCAGAGATGGGGAAGTTTCAACCTGTGGCTTGGAGTGGGGGCAACTTCACAGCTCTGGGTGTCCAGGACACAGGGCTGGAGGGTGTGTGTGTGTGTGTGTGTGTAGGTAGCCATGGGGAAAGTGCTGGAAAGTACAGGCCTGCAGGGAAGCGGGAGGTTGGGAAGCCTGGCAGGCTCAGTCCCACCCCTCCTCACCCACCACGTGCTCCTGTTTCCCCCATTGGAGACTTCAGGCCCCCAGTAGTTACCTCCAACTTGTTTCATGATAGTAAATCTTTGCTAGCAGTTCCTGGGTACTCTGGGGGGAGAGCACTCCAGGACGCTAATAGTCACCCAGATTTTGCTGCTTTTGACAGCACTGATGCAAAGTCACAGGTCAGGGCTCTTCACTTCCCTACTGGCCTTCATCCCCTTTTCCTGACAGGCTGTGGACAGCATCCCACTGAACCCTTTTTCTGCAGCAGAAGGCAGGTAAAAGTTTGCTGACTCCCCCATGAGGACATTGAGATAGAGAAATCACACCACCAAAGAGCAGGCTGGCCAGGAGGCCCAAGTTTGTAAAAGAGTTTAGAACCTGCCGGGCATGGTGGCGCATGCCTGTAGACGACAGCCCAGGAAGCCGTGGCCGGGGCCAGGAATTGCAGTTCGAGTACCACTGGGGGCACATAGCAAGACCTAGTCCCAAAAAAATAGCTGGGCATAAAAAATAACTGGGCGTGGGCGTGGTGGCGCGTTTGTAATCCCAGCTACCTGGGAAGCTGAGGCTGGGGATTGCTTGAGTGCGAGTTACCACGGGCAGCGTGAGCCTGTGGTTCCACAGGCAAAAATATCGAGACCTAGTCTTAAAAAAAAAAAAAAAAAAAAGATTTTAGAACCTATGGGACCTCTGCTTCCAGTTAGAAATCTCCACCCTGCTCCCCTGGCCATGCCCTTCCCCCACCTGAACGGCACCTTCTCCTCAAAGGAAAATGATTGTGTCTCAGCCACCCAGCTGGGAAGCCCCCTTGACTTCTGACCCATGCGATGGGAAGTTCCAGTGACCTGTTGAGACCTGCTGAAGCCATGGGGTGGAGGTGTCTTTCCATTCTGGAATGTAAAACAGCAACCATTTTACCATTTTATTTTTTATTTTGTTTTATTCTTTTTTTAATTTTAATTTTTATTTATTTATTTTGAGACTAGGTCTCGCTATTTTTGCCTGTGGAACTGCAGGCTCTCGTTGCCCGGGGTACCCCAGACTCAAGCAATCCCCAGCCTCAGCTTCCCAGGTAGCTGGAATTACAGGCGCACGCCACCACGCCCAGCTATTTTTTGAAACTAGGTCTCCTTACGGGCCCCAGACGGGACTCGAACCGCTCCCTAGCCCTGACCGCTTCATAGGCTGAAGCTTACAGGCACGAGCTACCGTGCCTGGCCTATTTTTATTTTATTTTATTTTATTATTTTATTTGGTCTCGCTATTTTTGCCCATGGAACCAGAGTCTCATGTTGCCTGTGGTACCACAGACTCAAGCAATCCCCAGCCTCAGCTTCCCAGGTAGCTGGGATTACATGCACGTACCACCATGCCCAGCTATTTTTTGGGACTAGGTTTTGCTGTGTTGCCCCAGATGGAACTTGAACCGTGATCCCCAGACCCCACCGTGACTCCATAAGTTGTCGCTTACAAGCATGTGCCACTATGCCCCGCCAAGCGTATTTATTTTTAATGACTAAAGCACGTTTTAGTTTTCTTTTCCAGTTGACATGATAGGGGGCGCCTATCCCCCCTGGTGCCATTGTCTCTTGCTTTAGAATTGTTAAGGTTACTAAGATCTGGGCAGGATTTTAATTAACATACAGGCCTGACAGGGCTTCCTACCTCAGGAGTTCTCTTGGCGGGAAATAAGGATATATAAAGAGGGTTAGAACAAAGAAAGGGATTCGGATTTGGGATTCACATCTGCCATTTGTGGCATGAGCATTTTTGGTCAGGGACGCTGGAGGATGAAGATGTGAGCCATGTGAGCTTGGCCATGTGGCCAAAGCCTGGGGCCTGCAGCCTTTGGCTAGCCCAGGGTAGGAGTGTGTCTGTTAAAGGAAGTTAAGAAGTTTGGAGATTTGAACTCCGTGTTGGAGTTGTTTTGACTTGAGTCTGGGAGAGGCTGTGTGAAAAGGAAGTGAACTTTGCTGGTCCTGGTACTATAGAGCTTTTTTCTACTACCTGGAGGAGGACAAGGAGAAGATGGCATGGAAGAATTGGAGCACGCCAAAGGAGAATGCCAAAGGAAGATGTCTTTGAGCACATGGAGATGAACTCTTGACTGACTGATGTTGGTGAGATGATCAGGACTGAGAGACTGAGAATTTTTAGACAATCTGGGGAAAGGACTTAGGACAATGTTTTTGTTTGTTTGCTTTTTGAGACTAGGTCTCGCTATTTTTGGCCATGAAACCACAGGCTCATGTTGCCTGGGGTACCATGGACTCAAGCAATCCCCAGCTTCAGCTTCCCAGGTAGCTGGGATTACAGGCATGCGCCATCACGCCCAGCTATTTTTTTTGGAACTAGGTCTCACTATGTGTCCCCAGCAGGACTTGAACCGTGATCCCTAGCCCTGGCCACTTCATAGGCTGAAGCTTACAGGCACGAGCCACCGTGCTCGGTGACTTTGGACAATGTTGAGAAAGGTTTTGGACAATATTAAAGTAATTTGGAGTTTTACTTACATGTTTCTTTTTGCAGTAATTAGGAAATCACTTTGTTTAGTAATAAATTAGTTTGCACTCTGAGAGTCTTGCTTTGGCTTGGGATTTTGGTGAGAAGGCTGGGGATGGTGGAATGAACCACAGAAGTCTAAAAGAGGGCAAATTGAGGCAAACTAAAGTTTGAACTGTATTTCTAAGATTTTCTTTTTTAGGTCTGAGAGAGGAGAGAGCTGAGAGAAGCTGGTAGCTGATTTTTGCATACCAATAGTAGGTGAACAGTGAAGATGCTAATTAACTGTTTTGAGTCTGCTTCCTAGGGAGAAGCAGGCAGAGGTGTTCAAAGTTCAAGTCACAAAGTCTTTTTTTCTCTTTTCACCCGGTTTCAGACACAGACACATTTTACTCATGGACACAAAATTCTTTTATTTATTTATGTATGTATTTATTTTTATTGATTGTACATATATACACATATATATGGACACAAAATTCTTAGTTCTCTTGCGACAAGGAGTCCAAAGTCAACCTAACTGTCACCATTTCAGTTACAATGGTGTATCCAGGAATTCCCATGATTAAATCAGTGAAGTCTTTGATTTACCAGAAGAGATCAGGGAAACTACTTAACTAAGGGCAAAGGGAACAGGTTCAAAAGGGAGTTCCTCCCGTAAGACTTGATATCCAAGAGCTCAGGGTACCTGAAACTTCAGGACTTGGTTGAATTCAATAGAGAGATAAAGTAAGGGAAGGATTATTTCAGTCCTTTCATTTCAGATTGACTGTAGGGAGGAGTCCACCCCTGGGAGAAAGTGAAAGTAAACAATGTAGTGTTCAGATTCTGTGAGTCCTTTGTGTGGATGGCACAGCCTGGGGGTGGCTTCTTGGGGACAGTGGAGATGGGTTTCCTGCCTCCTCACAGCTGCCTCTTGGGCTGACAGCAGCCAAAGTGGGGAAGCTCAGTGTGGAGAACATGAGGGGGCAGAAGTGCTGATCGTATAGGCAGGGAAAGAAAGAACTTAACCAGCCCAGGGTGGGGCAGAGAGAAGACTTTGGGCAATACTTTTTCTTTTCTTTTTCGAGACTAGGTCTTGCTGTTTTCCCACTTGGAACTGCAGGCTCACATTGCCCGGGGTACCACAGACTCAAACAATCCCCAACCTCAGCTTCCCAGGTATCTGGGACTACAGGCAGGTGCCACCATGCCTAGCTATTTTTTTTTTTTAGGACTAGGTCTTGCTATATTTTCCCAAGTGGGACTCAAACTGCGATCCAGAGCCCCAGCCACTTCATAGGCTGAAGCTTACAGGCACGCACCACTGTGCCTGGCCTCGGGCAATACTTTTTCATAGAAGGTGTCTTGGTGTAGACCGGGCATAGTGGTGCATGCCTGTAAGCGGCAGCCTAGGAAGCCACGGCTGGGGCCAGGGATCGCCGTTCGAGTTCTGCTGGGGGTACATAGCGAGACCTAGTCCCCAAAAAATAGATGGGCGTGGTGGCGCGTGCTTGTAGTCCCAGCTACCTAGGAAGCTGAGGCTGGGGATTGCTTGAGTCAGTGGTACCCTGGGCAATATGAGCTTGCGGTTCCATGGGCAAAAATAGCGAGACCTCGTCACCAAAAAAAAAAAAAAAAAAAAAAAAAAGGTGTCTTGGTGTGTGAGGAAAAGATGCAAGCATTTCTTGAGCTCTTGATGGCATTTTATTTATTTAATTTTTCCCCCTCCTACCTGGCATTTTAGACAAAGATGTAGGAACCGAGATGAAGGAGACTGTTTTGTCTTTGTAGAGTCATGCTTTGAAATACTGGGCACTTACTCTGTATTGACTGTATTCCCAGAGCAATTAACTAAAAGTCAAAAAAATCCTTTTTAGGTGGAGTTTCCCAAAATTTCCTTGGGAGGCAGATGAAGTTCACAGAGAGGCAAGTTAAGGATGGGTTCTCGGCTGGTGAGTGGCCAACCTGAACCCAGAAGCTGTTTTCTTTTTGTTTTTTTGTTTTTTTTTTGAGACTAGGTTTCACTATTTTTGCCCATGGAACTGCACGCTCACGTTGCCTGGGGTACCACGATTCAAGCAATCCCCAGCCTCAGTTTCCTAGGTAGCTGGGATTACAGGCCTGCACCACCACGCCCAGCTATTTTTTGGGGACTAGGTCTTGCTGTGTTGCCCTGAGAGGGACTCAAACCACAATCCCTAGCCCCAGCCGCTTCATAGGCTGAAGCTTACAGGCAAGAGCCACATGCCCGGCTTTTTTTTTTCTTTCCCCAAAGAGACTAGGTCTTGCTATGTTGCCCGGGGTAGTCTTGAACCCTCAGACTCAAGCAATCCCTAGCCTCAGCCTCCCAAGGCTGGGATTAAAGCATGCGCCTAGCAGATAAGAAGCTGTTTTCTTAACTGGTACATGGAGGTGAGGGACAGAGAACGAATTTAAATTTGAGAACTAAAACTTTCTGTGCAACAGAAAACACCAAAAATGGAAAGGAAAGTGAGGAAACGCTTTACATCATATAAAGCAAAGAATTAATAACTTAATTAGTCAAACATTAAAAATGAACAAGCATGTGAAAACTGAAGACATGGCAAAAATGACTGACATGAGAGGAGACATGAAAACTGAATGAAGTTGAATGCTGGCTTCCTGAATCACCA
This sequence comes from Uropsilus gracilis, assembly GCA_004024945.1. Lineage (NCBI taxonomy): Eukaryota > Metazoa > Chordata > Mammalia > Eulipotyphla > Talpidae > Uropsilus > Uropsilus gracilis. The sequence goes on along the minus strand of PVHY01009215.1, from coordinate 38,779 downwards.
CAGCGCCTTGCCGGCTGGCATGGGCAAAAAGCACAAGTCCCAAGGGTGAAGGGCAGTCTCCTGGTAGACGAAGGAGCTGACGCTGGTCTGAGGTAGGTCTTGGGTCATGCTCAGGTTTGGATATAAAATTGGGTGGGAGGCCAAGCATGGTGATGCATGCCTGTAAGCAGCAGCCTAGGAAGCCATGGCTGGGGCCAGGGATCACAGTTTGAGTCCCACCAGGAGCACATAGCAAGACCTAGTTCCAAAAAAAAATACAACTGGGTGTGGTGGCATGTACCTGTAATCCCAGCTACCAGGGAAGCTGAGGCTGGGGATTGCTTGAGTCTGTGGTACCCTGGGCAACGTGAGCTTGCAGTTCCACAGGCAAAAGATAGCGAGGCCTAGTCTTAAAAAAAAAATAAATAAATAAAATAAAATAAAATCGGGTGGGAAGCTGGGCGTGGGGGCACATGCTTGTAAGTGACAGCTTATGGAGTCACGGCAGGGTCTGGGGACCACGGTTTGAGTCCCGCCCAGGGCAACACAAAGAGACCTAGTCCCAAAAAACAGCTGGGCTTGGTGGCATGAGCTTGTAATCCTAGTTACCTGGGAAGCTGAGGCTGGGGATTGCTTGAGTCTGTGGTACTGATAGGGTGTGCTCCCCCCCCACTGTTTCCTGTTTAAGATTGCAGATTTTAAGGACAGGTAATGTTAAAATGGGAGAATGACCTTAGCTGGAATTTTTCTTCAGGGGGATGCAGGGGGAAGGAAGAAGTGAAATAGTTAAGATAAAACAGATTTCCTGGAAGGCGAAAAATCAGGGTATATAAAGGATGTGCAAACAAAGAAAAGGGTTTTTCGATTCAATTCGATTGGGATTCCAATATGAAGAGGGGATAGAGAGAGAGGAGAGATGGGAATCAGCCATCTTGTAAAGATGTGAGCCATGTGAGCTTGGCCATGTAGCCACCAAGGGCCTTCAACCCTCGGCTGACCCAGGCTGGCAGCATGTGTGCTAAAAGCAGTTAAGGAGTTTGCAGATTTAAACTCCGTGTTAGAGTTTGCTTTACTGAGTTTGATTTGTGTCTGAAAGAGGCTGTGCAAAAGTTAGGCCTGAGAAGAAAGTGAACTTTGCTGGTTTGGCACCGTGGAGTTCCTGCTACCTGAAAGTGACAAGGAGAAGACAGCGTAAAAGACAAGGAGAAACAGTCAAAGAAACATGTCTTCAAGCGTCTTGAAATGGACTCTGTCTGGACATTGGTGAGATGATCAGGACTGAGAAACTAAGAATTTTGGGGTAATCTAAAAAAAGACTTTAAACAATACTAAAAAAGGTTTTAGACAATGTTAAAGTATTCTGAGTCTTACATGTTTCTTTTGTAATTATTAGGATAACTAAAAATCACTTTGTTAAAAATAAATTAGTCTGCACTGCACTGATAGTCTTACATTGGATTGGTATTTTGGTTGAGAAGGCTGGGGATGGTGGTAAGAACCCACAAGTGAAAAGTTTAAACTGTGTTTTAAAGTTTTTCTTTTCTGCAGTTTTTGGAGCTGAAAGCAGAGAGCAGTTGGCTGGCTTTTGCATATCAATGGTAAAGGTGATCAGTGAAAATGCTAATGAAGAGTATGTAGCCTGCTTTGGAGAGAGAAGCAGGCAGATAGCTGTATCCAGATAAAGTTAAAGTCAGAAAGTCTTCATTTTACCCACTTTCAGTATCACGGGGAACATGAGCCTGTGTTTTCTAGTCTCAAAAAAAAAAAAAATTGGTGGGAAAACAAGCAAAATGGGATGCTAAATAAAGCTTACAAAGGGGAGCAGCTGACCCTTTAAAGTCAGCCATACATCAGGTTCTTTCCAGCCCATGCATGCAGTAGCAAGACCACATAAACCTTAAGAGGGAGGCAAAAACAAATTTACTTATTAAAAGACAAATTAGACAAGAGTCACTGAGGGGTACAAAGAAACCCCTTTGGTAATCTTACTACACAGTCCAGCCTCTAGTCCAAAACTGCGCATGACTGCAGCAGCCATGTGCGTCCATAAAATGGCAGCTGCCCCACCTTAAGCTGGATGAAGGAGCCAAGATGGTGTCGTTGATCCTTTTCCGAAAGCAGGAGATTCAAATCCAATGAGGAAAACCAGGATGGTGTCAATTCTCCAAAAGGCACAGCTCCGACAGTCTTTCAGCTTCAGCTCCAAAGTGGCCCGGCATCTGCAAAACCTACTTGATACAGCAACACAGCAAGCACTTCTGACATCTCATGTTGAAAATGGAAACACAGCACACTCTCTTCAGTTCTCCAGATTTCCAGGCTTCACTGTTTCAAAATTAAACCACGTTTTCAAGTACCACATTTCCAAGACAGCTCACACAGGTCACAAGTTTTTCTAACATGCTTCCCCCAGGTTCCTCACCAGCCCAGGCTGGGGATGAAAGACCACAGCTTGGCTTCCTTCCCTGCCCTGCTACCCTGGATGGCAGCGGCAGCTCTGAGGTCTCCAGGCTCCCTGCTGTTCCTCTCCATACCTTTCTTCTCCGTTCTCTCTTTGCTCCTCTGTTCCCTTTCCCTGTCTTTTTCTCTGTCCCCTCCCTAATCCTTTAATCCTTTTTTCTCAAGAGAAGGCTTACCTTTCCTTCTCCAGGTCTCCACCCCACCAATGAACAGTAGCTGCTATTTTAAATCAGCATTACCAGTACTGGGGGCCACAGCCCCCTACATGGTAGTAACAGATACCACCTAGTAGTTTAGGGTCAATGAGCAAGTGAGGCAAGGATTTTACTGGAGGAGTTCAGAGCCTTCAAAGTGTGTTGTGTGGAAACCCAGAAGAAGCTCAAGGACAGCATGGGTTTCTTTGAAGGCATGCGTGCCCATGACTGTGGTGTCACTGGTCACTCTGTGGGCTTGTCTCTGTGTACCTAAGCTGCTTCCCACCTTCAGCATGGAATGTTCATCCTCCCCAGACACTGTAACAGTGTTGATGAACAGGTGATGGTACTTGAACACCCATAGAATGAGGTGGCATATGAGTAAGTCAAGGTAATGGTTTTTTTTTCTTTTGATCATAAATGCATATTCTCAACTTTTCAATTTCATTTAAAACATGAATCTTCAAGGCTCAACATGTTTCATGTTTGAAATACATGATTTTGGTCAAGTGTCGACTTGAGTATCTACCCATGAAAGCTTCACCACAACTCAGATTATGACTATATCTGTTACCTGCAAAGTGTCCTGGTGCCTCATTGTCATCCCACCTCCACCCCCAAACCCTTATCTCCAGACAATAACAAATTTGTCTTCTGTTAGCACAAATTATTTGTATTATTTGGTTTGGTTTCATTCACATTTTTCCTTGGGGTCTTCTCTGCAATGAGTACTTTGAGTTCATCCATGTCATTGCATGTATATCTACATTTTACTTGTTTTCATTGTACGCAAATACTACAAACTGCTTATTCACTCATCTGCCAAGGCCAGTCAGGTTTTTGGCTGTTACAAACGAAGCTGTGATGACCATCTCCTAAAAGATTTTGTGAGGTAAACGTGATAACCACTACACTACAGAAACACCCACTTCCTAGAAGGCTTTGTGAAGACCTATGCCTTTCTTCTCAGGAATAACAAGGTGTGAGATGGCTTAATCATAGGGTGGGTGGGTGTCAGAGTTTCTAGGAAACTCCCAACCTTTTTTCCAGAGTGGCAGCAGCATTTCTCATCTCTACTGACACCAATCCAGTCGCCTTATATCCTCACCAACATGTGTTATCAGTCCTTCAATTTGAGCCATTCTCGGCAGTGTGTAGCAGTATCTCACTACAAAATGTAAATCAAGTTACATTTTGAGATATTTCATAATGTTGAGCATCATTTTGTGTAACTCCTTGATGTCCATGTCTTCTTTGATGAAATATCTGTTCATATCACTTGTTCCTGGTTGTAGCAAGGTTGTTTCTCACTGAATTGTGAGTACCTATTCTGGATATAAGATCTTGATCAGGTGTGTGACTGGGCAGTATTTTCTCCCAATTTCTCCCTTATCTTTGCTTTCTCCTTATAGCAACTTTTAAAGAGTATACCGTTTGGTAGAGACTACACAGAGCCAGTATGGCAAATCTGTTCTCTCTCTTTTTTTTTTAAACTAGGTCTCGCTATTTTTGCCTGTGGGACTCGAACCGCGATCCCTAGTCCCGGCCGCTTCACAGGCTGAAGCTTACAGGCATGAGCCACCATACCCGGCCTGTTCTCCTTTCTTTTGGCCCAGAGGCCTTTGCTAAAAACATCCCATACAAGCTTGAGTCCTGTCTTTGCAATTATTGGGGCGGAGTTACTGAAGTCAAATTCGGTTTTGTGTCTGGTGCTGTTCAATCCAGACAAATGCCTAGATTTGAAATGCTGTTCTAGACAAATGTCTAGAACTGGGTTCCGACAATCAAAGTGTCTTATTCAGTGAACGTGGATTACAGCAAACTAAATATTTTTTCTTTTCAATGACTTACATCGCTAATAACCTTTGAGTATCTTGTTTAAGAAATCCTTCTCTCTCCCAAAGTTCATAAATACATTCTGCTCTCATAAATATAGGGTGTACTTATCAACCATTGTTTTGCCTTTTATATTTAGGTTCTTTATAGTTACCTACCATTAGCTGGCTTTTCTGTGTGGTGTGAGGTAGGGTTCAGGTCTTACTACATAGTGGTTTTGGTTTTCTCTTTTTGGTTTCTCAAGTTACCTGGCCTGTGAACCAGTTGGTCATAAGATTCTGTAATAATGAAGCAAAACAAAGTATCAACCCCACAGTTTTATTTGTAAAGAACAAAGCATGAAAAGTCATATTTAAATGTACTCCAAAACCTGAAAAACCCATGTGAGTTTCTCTGATATGTATGTTAAAGTGCTGGATATCACAATACTCTTTACATTTTATATTATGTTTAGATGAGGAAAAAAAAATCCAGTTGTGATGCATTTTGTTAACAATATAAAGAAAAACAATATAATTCAAATGCAGAAATTCTCATTTGAAAAAAAAAGGATACACAGGACACATTTCAACATAGCTCAGGTGTGACAGAGTTTTCTAATGTTGAACACCCTCATCTGCTCGACAACAGTAATACCTTTCCATACCTCTCTACTGTGAACAGATCTGGTGTTGGGAATAAGGACAGGAGCCACACACACATACATCCAGGTAACTGGACCAAATGTGATTCCCTGCCGCACAACCCAAGGATACCCTGGATTCCTTCAACTGAGAATACATTTTTTGAACTTTTCTCATCCTGGTATTAATTGCTCAATGTTTTCCTTCTGAAGCCTATAAAATTATCCTTGAGAGGATAAACAACCCTAGTAAGTCATCTCATCACATCAGCTCCCTCTTCTAAAAGCTTGGGCATCAGCTTAAGAGACTTACAGTGTATTTTAATAGGAATAAGGGACCTTATCTCGAAAGCTATTTTTTATTTGTCTTTTTACGCTAAATGGTCATGGAACAAATACTTAGAGAAACTTCAAAAGACATAAATGATTTGGAAATGGGATGCACTTTATAAAAGTAGAGAAGAGCTCAAGTTTCTATTCTCAAGTAATTAAGGTGTGTTAATACTGAATATAAATAGCTATGGTTCAGACTGCCCTTTCAGCATGGTGAAAAGGATAGACTAGTTTCTGTAAACCTTACAGAGAAAATACTCACAGTTCTCTAAGTAAAAATCTACTGAAAAGTCCTAATTCTTAGCAGAAGTTATTTCATTATGAAGAGTGACACACTCAATGCTGGTCCTGGTCTGTTGCCTCACATTTCAGAGTGTCTCAGAGGTGTCAACATAGGCACACACACACAGCTAGGGACAGTCTCTCCCCCTTTCACTCACTCACACTTAAAACAACAGGGCTTTATTGCCAGAAAAGGAAATAGAGGCTGTTCAGTGCTTCCCCTTTATCATTCACATAGTATGATAGAGCTTCATTAAAGAGATCTAAAAACAAACAAAATACTTTAAATACCACAGGATAACAAAAGGTACAAACCATGAAACATTTAAAGTACTTTTGAGAGGGAAATGGCAAACTTTTGCAAGTTTGGGGTTTCTATATCCACTTCTGTCCCCAGTGGGAAGGAGGCAGACAGGACTGGGAATTCCCCACCTGGAGCCTCACACCCATGTGTTGGTCACACTGCGCTGCGTGGCTATGAGTACTGGTGATTCTGTCCACCCCCCTTTAGGTCTCACACAGCAAAACCAGCATTGGGAGCACAGCCCACTAGAGCTCCAGGGAAACATCTCAAGAGGTAATGTTTGTGGCAATATAATGTGAAAACCACTTTGTAAGCTACCAACACCAGGAATGGTTCTAAGCGTTAAGAACCATTAGCTGGAGACAAGGGGAGTCAATTAAAATGGGTTTTTATTTACTTTCACCTGGAGGTGTGGCCATAAAGTCATAAAGGTAATTTAGAAAGCTAGCAGGGCAGAAAAGCCATGCATGTCATCCCAGGCCAGCTTCCCTGGAGGGCAAGGTACCTTTTCTCCAAGGATTCTGTTGCTCCAAAATATGTCAGCTCTGGTCAGAATAGACCTGAATCCTATTTAAAGATATTTCAGGTAAGCCCTAGAAGCAGCTTACACATTCTTTTCATTCATCTACTTGGACCCTAAGGGTTTTGTTATTTCCGGAGCTAAATGCTTCTGAAGGCCAAGATGTGCCCCTGGCTGGTGATATTCACGGGCCTAGGCAGGGGGCCAGCTGCACCTCTGAAGTGGGTGTCTGGAGCCCTGAGAGCCTCTGGCCTTCCCTGAATGTCAGTTCCTGTTTGGTCTTTTGAAAGTAGTCACCCCGCTACGCAAAATGGGATGAAACTCAAGATTAATTTTTTTTGGGGGGGAATATTACTTTTTAAAGTAATAGTTTTATCTGCAGGCTCCCAGATTCAATCTTGCTCTTAAGATACCCTTCTCAATAGCTGGGGAAAATTTTGTTCAAATACAATAAATATTAATGATTATGCATTATCAGTATAGATGAGTGCTGAACCTTGTTTCCCACTTGTTCAGCTGGGTGAATAAAGATCCAAGAGTAGAAATACGATTGATAGAAATGTCCTGGAGTTTGGTCTACTGCAGTCTGGTGTAACACAGACAGGAGTTAAATCTAACCCTGTGTTGTGACTGACCAGCTTGCAGGGTGTGTGTGTGTGTGTGTGTGTGTGTGTGTGTGCGCGCGCGCGTGTTAAGCACTGAGTTGTTCTTATCCTGCTGTGTTCCCACCCATGAAATGAGAAGGCTGTGACCTGCCCTTGGTCAGCCTGACCCTTATGTCAGGAGCTTGGCCTATGGGGAAGGTGACCAGCACAAACCTCAGGCGGGTCCTTCTGTGGTTCCTGTTCATTGGCCTGCACAGTTCTGGAAGAGCTGGTACTACTGTGGACACGTCAGCCTCAAGTGAGCTCCTCTGAGGCCCTCCGGGAGCAGCCAGGCCCCTCCCTCACTGCTATTTTCCAGCTTCTCAAAAGAGCTTTCAGCCTGCTCTTCCTCCAGGGTCCCAGGCCACCTAGGAAGAGGGATGTCCACAGCAGCCCTGGCTAAGGTGACAGCTAATGGCATCTGTGGGACTTCCTGAGAAAACACCAAACTGCACCTTCACTCATAAGCTTTATTCTCCTTGAAACTGTTGCCTCTGCTTTTGCTTCCATTTTCCAAGTCTGTGTGCTGGAAAGTCTCAGCAGCTGCATGACATCAGCACCCCCTCATACAGGGCAAAAATCTGGCTCTGAAACCCCCACCTCCTGCTATTTGCATTATCACAGTAACAAATACCTTTACAAAAAGATTCTGAGCCCCAGGAGGGAGCTCCCCTCCTCCCAGACATTCCTTCCACTTCCTGGGGGGATGGGCAGGGGAAGCAAGAGGGTACCTACCCTGGACCGCCCTGCTCTCCTGAGGGCTTCTGACAGAGGACGGTGACCAGAAAAGACTGGATCATATTGCTGTTTGTGGTCCTTAGGACTAGGAGGCCAACACTGTGAAACTGAATTCTCCCCAAAGTACCTCAACTAACAAGAGTGAAAATGCCAAGAATGAATTGCGTCTAGGCTTATCTTGCAAAGTGTGAGGAAGCTATAATCCCACCAAGAAACACACTTCTCGGAGGGTGTTCTTCCAGTTCTTCAGTCAAGGAGATTAGTATTCAAATATTTAAATTATATCTTCGTCTTCTGCTGTTGGAAGGTTTTCCCCCCAAAAGCCTGGAGAAAGGACTCATTCAGATGCATGAAACCATTTCTAACTTAAAAGATACAAGTGAGAGCTCCCCGCACAGTAGGTGAAGCCATTTACATTCACAGTCCCGGGGCTGGGCCACCGAGGACGCACTGCGGGGGGCCATTCTGGCCATCTGCTGGGACCAGCCGCCTGGGCCACCGGGGCACATGGTATTTACAGGTGTCCTGGCTTTTTTCTGACTAGCACCGCTTCCCCACCCCCCACCCCCCAGGTCCCTACGCTTTTAAGCTACTAGTTTTGAGTCACAGGAATATTCAATCTAAGAAAAGTATCTTATTAGAGTAATATAATTTCTTAAAGAAGATAGCATATTTACACACATCTAACACATGAAAATACTCTATTTTATACTAAATTCCAGGTTCAAATGAACTACAATACAGCGTTTCGCCTTGTCTGCAGTGTGAGGGCAGTTCTGGCTGGGGCAGTAGCCCCTCCCTGGAGGGCTCACGAGCTGCTCAGACAAGTCCAAGTCCCCGTTGAGGGGGAGGCTTGGGAACCAGGGGTCTGGACTGAGGGGCTCCAGTGATGGGTCACACGTCCACGCCTTTGATGAGTGACCCTTCCAAGACGATGGGGAAGTCCTGAATGGTCTGCAGGATGCGAATCAGCGAGTTGACGGTCATGCGGTCCCGCAGGAGGGCGCTCTCCTCGTACATGCGGGTGATGGCCGGGCACTCTGCCAGCAGCGGGATCCACTGTGGAAGCAGGCGGTCCCTGAGGGCAGAAACCAGGCTGAGAACAGAGCTTCGGGACTTAGGGAGGGAGGAGACAAAGGAGAGGAGGTGGGGGAAGGGCAAAGGGAGGGGTGGGGGGCCTCTCAGGCCAGGTTAGCAGAGAGCAAAGCCAAAAAGTTGGACTTTTCTGGTCAAAAAGATACAGGGATGAGAGGACAGAGCTAATGGGAAAACCCACTGAATGTAAAAGTGGGTCTGGCCATGACCTACAGTCTCTGTTCTGACGTCACCTCTTTCAAAAAGAGAAAAAAAGTCAAGTTGTATCTGTTTGTGTGTGTGTGTGTGTGTGTGTGTGTGTGTGTATTATTCAGATATCCATGGCAAGATCACTTTTCCTCCCAAAAAACTCAAACGGTGGTTAAAAAAGAACAAAATCAAGGAGCTGGGCAAGGTAGGTCATGCCTATAAGCTTCAACCTATGAAGCAGCCGGGGCTAGGGATCGTGGTTCGAGTCTCGCCTGGGACCCGTAGAGAGACCTAGTTCCCAAAAAAATAGCTGGGCGTGGTGGAGCACGCCTGTAATCCCAGCTACCTGGGAAGCTGAGACTGGGGATTGCTTGAGTCTGTGGTACCCCAGGCAATGTGAGCCTCCGGTTCCACGGGCAAAAATAGCGAGACCTAGTCTCAAAAATAATAAATAAATAAATAGATAAATAATAGATAAATAAATAAATGAAAAAGAAAAAATCAAAGCAGAAAACCATTAAGTAGATATTTTTACACCAAAAGAGGGACTGCATTGGCTTAGTAATCAGAATGGTAAAGAGAAAGGTCAAGATTTTTAAAAAGGAACTTTAAAGACGGCTGAAATCGGGCCATTTCTATTAAGGACTAGAGCACAGGCTTCTGTCAACCCACTGCCCCCACGTGAGCCCTGACTTGCTCTCCATCACTGAGTGCCCTGGCTGTCCTTGGCTCAGCCACTTCCAAAGGGGTAGCCACAAGGAGCCCATGTGAGTATCTCTCTGGCATCTGAGGGTTTGGAAGGAGAAGGACTCTGTACATAGAACTTGATAAAAATCTCGCAGAGGTCTGTGTGCTTCATGCCTCACAATTCTGAGAGCTGTGTTAGAATGAATACATGCTGCAGCTCCTATGTGCCTCTCATAAAAGAGGCTCCGGGAGCCAGTCCTAGAGGGACCGCACTCAGGAAGGAAGAATTCCACAATGACTACATTCACACCCACCAGCCCCATGCAGTGGGTGCACGTGTGCCTACTTCCCTGCTGACCCGCCTGCCCACTGGCTCAGTGGTAGGCAGTGGCCACAGCCTGAGTACTGGCATGGGGCTGTGAATCCCGGCTCTGTCTCATCTAGCTGTGAGCCCCTGTGTTAGCTTAGCTGTGCCTCACTGTTCTCTGTTTTCAGGTGAGTGAGGGTATTGGCTGCAGAGCAAGCACCCCAATAAACTGGGAATGAAGGGAACCTCAGGCTCTGAGAGGGGCATGGTGGAATGGGGACCTTTCCCAGGCACTCATCCATGTGTAGCAATGACCAGGAAAGCCAGTGAAGTATGATGACCAGGTGAAAGCATGATAGTCTGCTGAAGCACAATGACCTAAGAAATACAGTCTAGGGGTCTGGAAAAACACCTCATGATGCATTGAGTCGGTTTACTGGTATGCAGCCCAGTTTCCCCTTGAATCGTCTCATTCTATCTTCCATCATGCTAGGCCTTGTACTACCACCAAAGACAGCCCACCTGGAATACTATTAAGTGTAAAGTATATGTAAACCCTCAACTCCATTAGGGGCACTTGGCCTTTGGATATGAATCCGCTGAATCAGCACTGGTACTAATAAACCTGCTTCTTGCCAGCCCTGGTGTCCTCGTTCCCTGACTACCAGCCTCCATAGTTGGAGCAATGGCCGGGTATGATTTCCGTTCCCTGCTTGCCACAGCTGGGTACGGTTCTTGTTTTCCTGACTGCCTGCTTTCACCATGAACTGCTGTGTATATACCTTGTGCCCAGGCAAACTAAGATCTGGAATTTTCCATCCTTCCCGATGCTCCTAGGTGCAGTGTTGATGGCGCTGACATAGTGGCAGAAGGTTCTGCTGGATGACTTCTGAATGAGGACATCATCTTCGCTGTCTAGAATCTGGTCAGTAGTCTCAAAATAAGCAACCGCTTTCTCTGGGGAAGGAAGCCAGAATTACATCTCAGCACGTCATGAACAGTCAGGGGGCCCACTGTGGGGATTCTAGAAACCTTGCAGGTGACATGTGGCATGACAGCCAGATCACAGTTAAGGTCATTGGTTTCACAAGCAAGTGGGATCCATCTTTCATAGTAGCAGGCCCAGGAGGCTTATTTTCTAACCTAGCATGCAATTTCAAAAGGCAGGAAAGGTGACCCTTTTTAGAATACCTTCATGAGGTAGAAGCTGGCAGAAAAGAGGAAAAAAAAGTAGACTCCTCTGTTAGGAATAGAACCTTCCAGGAGACAGTGGCAGGGGAGCTGTAGGCACTGAGATGCCACTTGTGTTCTAGAGACAGTGACAACACAGCTAGGAGACTGGGGTGGAGGGAGAGACTGGGACATGTTTCAGGAACAAGCTGTTTCAGAGCGAGATGCCGCCCCTGAGAGCCTCCCTTTGTCAACTTTCCTTTCTTTGCCTGGAAATCCTAAATTAGATGAAATCAAGGACTTCACCTAGGTCTTATTTACAAAATCCGGGGGGGGGGGGGGAATGAATCACCCCTTCAGAGAAACTAGGGATTCTAGCAGAACTGCATACCAAAACAGAAACTGAGGAGACTAGCAAGCCAGAGCGGCTCCAGCTAAGCACCCCACGCCCCCACACTCCCATGTGACTGCAGGGACCATACTGCTAGGCCCAGTTCGCCAGCCACGGTTAGGGCTGGTCTGACTAAGGAAGTGCATTTTAAATGTAACTTAGATCAAGTCAACTTAGCTGTAAACAGCCATGGGGTTGGTAACTGCCACACTGGACAGAATGGAACTGCAGTGAGATTTGTAAAATGGAATCTGACCTTGTTACTCCTTAGTCCCAAGCCTTTTCCTGACTCCCCATTTCATTTAGTGTAAAGACCAGCTTCACTCCCCCCACTGCTCCCAGTTGCTGGTGCTGGCAGCCAGGGCCATTTCCCCACCCTGAGTGCTCGCACTGGTCCTCAGGCTGTTTCAAGATGAGGCACCACACTGCCTGGGCCCATGTCCTGGGTCCTGGCCACCCTGCTCCCCTCCATGGAGTCACAACACCACCAGCCATGCCGCTGAGGGCGCAAGCCCCCCCTCAACTTCCTCTGACTTCGCTGAGGCCTTTTTTTTCTAGATCAAAGATCACCTAACATGCTGGGTGACTTGCATGTTTGTTACGTTTTTGTGTATTGTTTGTCTTCTCCAACCTCTACATCGCCCCCAGAATATAAGTTTGTTATCCATAGGAACTGCTGTTTTGCTCTCTTACTTATTTAGAATATCTATCCTGTCATTTGGACTATTGTGGACACGAAATAAAGCAAATTGCTGACTGAATGAAAAGCAAACAGCGTGCTTACTGCACATTTACTTTAGAAACACACCCTGACCACTGACTCCTTCACTCTCACCAGGTCTCTGGCTGGGCCTGCAGCACCCCAGGGCCCCACAGAACAGATGTGGCCTCATTACCTATGAAGTCCCAGATGAAGACTGTCTTGTGGAAGATACGGGCAGACTTGAAGCCGTGATGGAAGACGTGCTCCAGAGCTGCCACCAGCCCATTCTCACCGCACAGCAGCACCGTGAGGCTTCCCCTCTGTGGACACATTATGGGTGCGTCATGCTGGCCTGCGCCCCAATACACTGGGGACCGGGAGGCAGGGTCCAGGGCGTGACATAGCGTGCAAAGGGACAGAGTAGAGGCAGTCCCCAGACCCCTCAGCTGTGAGGGCGACAGTCCTCTTACCTCTTTCTCGGGTTTGTGAAAATGTTTCACAATGTTGTTCACAGCTTCCCCGATGCCTTCCTGGATCTGTCCAGCATTGGGCTCTGGAACGTAATAAACAGTGGCTAGACGCTCACAAGGGGAAATAAACAACACTGGGGCAGCTTGTGTCTACCCGGAGGAGAGCCCTCACCCAGGTGGCTGCTGAGCATTGCCAGGAGCTCCAGAACTTGCCTTGGGCAGTTTGGTGTTTGGGGGGAGCCTTGGCACCACAGAAAAGAATCCCAGAGTCCCTCATCCCCAAGATTCAAATCCCAGTCTGGCCACCTGGCACTCTATAACCTTGGCCCAAGTGTCTGCCTTCGTCTGAGTTTGAGTTTCTTGAGCCTAAAATAGGGAAAAGACACACCTCGTGGGTCAGCAGGCAAAGGGAATGAGGTATTAGATGTGTATCACAAGTGTTAGGTAGTTCCCAGGTGTGTGGGGTGAGCAGGGAGTCCATAGAACCACTCCCGAGGCACCTCAATAGCTAACTCCCTCCGTGGAAAGATGTCAGGTGCGGGGGCACCTGGCCTGAGGTAGGGACCCCTCTCCCCTGTCAGTCTTTCTGCCTTAATTACGTATTACTACCGTTAGTATGTCTGTCCTGGTTTTTTTTTTTTTTTTTTGAGACTAGGTCTTGCTATTTTTGCCCGTGGAACCGCAGGCTCTCATTGCCCGGGGTACCACAGACTCAAGCAATCCCCAGCCTCAGCTTCCCAAGTAGCTGGGATTACAGGCACGTGCCACCATGCCCAGTTATTTTTTGGAACTAAGTCTCGCTACGTGGCCCCGGCGGGACTCAAACCGCGATCCCTAGTCCCTGGCCGCTTCATAGGCTGAAGCTTACAGGCATGAGCCACCGTGCCCGGCCCCTGTCCTGGTTATTCTCACTCTTTCACTTCAAAAACCAAATTGTCACTGTTTAAACTGTTTGGGCTGAAAAGCAAATAGCCAAATTATTTGTCTCAAACATTAGCGTTTATGTTTGATTGAACGTCAGAGAGACTATCACATGTTTAAAGTATTACATCCTTTTTTAAAGTTTTATTTCCTTATTGAGGGAATGCATTTCAATAATAAAAATGAATAATTATTTTTATAATTTATAGTTTACCCCCTTGCTCCTCTGGGACCTGCTCTTGAAGGAGCATCTGGTGGATGACTTGAAGGGGATTTTATTTTATTTATTTATTTTTTTCATTTTTTAAAAGACTAGGCCTCGCTATTTTGCTCAGGGATGTCTTGAACCCGCAGGCTCAAGTGATTCCCCAGGCTCAGCCTCCCAGGTAACTAGGATTCCAGGTGCGCACCACCATGTCCAGCTTTTGAAGGGGATTTTAAAACTGATTTTGCCTTTTCAAGCCCTAAGAATAGTTAAAAAAAGGTTTGTTTGTTTTTTTGCCTTGAGGGGTTAGCTGTTAAATATCATTTCATTTTCATAGTACACGATAAAGGCTAAGTCCAAGAGGGGGTTCAGAAATCTCTGAATTCACACTGTTGGAGGGATTTCTCGTGTAAAACATTCTTCTGGTAAAAGCCAAGTGTTTTCTATACCGATGCATAAAAATTGTGAAACTGGAAACTGAAACACTGATGCTGTGGCCTCCTCAGCTCCCTGCCGCCATTTTTTTTTTAAATTTCTACCTTTGAGTATTTTCTCTTTTCAGCCTGATGATCTATGTCAAAACTTTGACCTTATTCATTCCAGAAGAGCCCTGTGCCCAAACAGTATTATTTAGAAACTAATTTAAATCTTTTTATTCTCTAAATAATAACCACACACAAGTTGTGAGAAAGTACCAAGCTAACCATTTTGGAATTTCAGGTTAGTTAACATTTTCTGCTTATAGAACCAGGAAAGAAAACACTACCAGAGTGGGGGAGAGGGTACCCCACACAGGACAGCAAACAGCCTGGGGTAGGCTCAGGAGCTGAATGACTCTTTCAGGTGACCCCTGGGAGCGCAGCTTACTTATCCTTAAAATGTCATTTCCTGACTGAGATAGAAAGAAAACCAGAAAACACACGCACCAGCTAAATCTAGATATTTTGTTAATATTATAATTACAGGGATTACCCTGGGCAACATAGTGAGACCTAGTCTCTCTAAAAAAAAAGAAAAAAAATATATAAATTATAACTCAGTTCTCTATACCACACACTCTTCCAAGGGTTCTATGTATACCAGCTGATTTAATCCTCCTAACGACCTTACTAGCTGTATGAACACCTCAAGAAAAACAAGCTTGGGGGTGGTGTGGATGAGTTGGTCTACTTTTTAATTTAATTCCCTCCCCACCCCTTACTTTTTAATTTTAAATCAGCACGATTAAGGAGTTACCTACAATCAACTCACCCATTTTAAGGGTGGGGTTTGATGAGCTCCCACAGGGATGATCAGTAACCACTACCAGTACAATGCAAACTGTTTGCTCCCCTGGCCCTGGCAGGTTCCCTTCCCCTGCTCCCAACCCTGGATGCTGCTGGTCTGCCTTCTACCATCACTCTATCCAGCGCAGCCTTTCTAGAATTTAGTACAGACAGAAGCACAGGGCATGTGACCCTTTGCTCTTGGTCCCCTTCATTCAGCCTGAAGCCTCTGGGACTCACCCAGGCTGCAGTGGACGCTTGGTCTGCCACTTTCACACACTGCTCAACAGTGACACCTGCTTCCCTACCCACTGCTGGGGTTGTGGGTCACTTCCACTTCCTACTGTGACCAGAACTGCTACGAGCATCTCAGCACAAGTTTGTGGAGACATGCGTTTTTATCTCTTGGGTAAGTGCCTGGGTGCCAGACATCTAGGTATATCCTTTCTAGTCAGTGCAACCCACAGCTTTCCTTCCTTCTTGGGCTCTGGGGTTACCAGTCTATTTAATTTTAATTGTTTCAGTGCAGAAAAGAGTGCAGAAAAGAGTGATGAATCAGCCTACAGGGGCTCACTTAGCATAAACGAGAAGTTTGCTGTTCTCTGAGGAACAGGATGTGAACAGTGTCCTGTGTGGTCTCAGACCTGGGAGGGGTTGGAGGAGAGGAACTGGGCGGAGGAACTTTTACAATTTCTTAGAATAAAGGGCTCTGGACAGCTAGATGTGGCTATTTGGGACTACGTAATAGAGAGCTGTTCTCATTCCTCCCTTATGTTTCATGCAAAAGAGCATGTGTTCACATTTCCATAGCGTAAATTAAAACAGAGCATGTATTTTTTAAAATTAGATTTTAGCATCTGCACTCTTTAGGCTTTTAATTATGTGTTGATATCTTGCTGTGTTTCCGCTCTTTGTGCTCTCCCCACCTCCTTTAAAGCCTCTTCTTTCAAATCAATTTTCCTTCAATTTCTTCTTTTTTTTTTTTTAGACTAGGTTTCGCTATTTTTGCCCGTGGAACCGCAGGCTCTCGTTGCCCGGGGTACCACGGACTCAGGCAGTCCCCAACCTCATCTTCCCAGGTAGCTGGGATTACAGGCACGTGCCACCACGCCCAGCTATTTTTTTTGGAACTAGGTCTCGATACCGGCCCCAGGCAGGACTCGAACCACGATCCCTAGCCCCGGCTGCTTCATAGGCTGAAGCTTACAAGCACGAGCCACCGTGCCCGGCCTCCTTCAATTTATTCTTAATAATCTCCTTACCACAGCTCATTCATTACGGTTTTCTGTGAAATGGCCACATGTATCTGTGACATTTGCGCGTCCTGAAAATAAAAGACCAAACTGCTTACTGGTGTTTTTTCCGGTCAGTGAGGTGACACTCAGTCTCCGGGCCGCTGTAGGTGATTTCTGCTGAGGGGGTGTCCGGCACTGCTTGGCCAGGTCCTCATCTGCTGCGGACACCATCAGCTCACCTATCAGGATCCTCTCCAGGCTGCCGTCATCCACGCCCTTCCCCAGCCAGCGCCCACATGGGAACCTGGAGGACAGAGAAGAACCTTCTGGAAAAATCACCAGTATTTTACTAGCTTTCTCTGGGGACTGTGGGGGGAGACCATCAGCTGAGTGCCTGTGGTTTGTTGTTCTAATTGTAAAAATTGTTTTGTTGTTTTAATGGTAAACCATTTCAATCAAGAAGAAAAGCAGAGAGAATAAAACATCACACTCACATACTCATCCCCTAAGCCATATTTTACTTTCTTATTTTGCTGAAGTATATTAAACCACAGACACAGACACAGTAAAGTAAACCAGGATATTTCACCCCTAACAACACACCTCGGTTTACACCTTTGAAAAATAAAAGACAGGGTTGGGGGTAGGGGCGGGGAGAAAAAGAAAGACATTCTTATATAGTCATAAATTATCTCACTCAAACAAACTGAAATAGTTCTCTAGTATTTCCTCACACATAGGCTATATTGAAATTCTACGGTCGCTTTGGGAAGGGTATTTTCAAATGAGCCATTAAGGTGAGAGGAGAAGAGGAGTGAGTTTCCAAGCAGGACACTTGCTGTGACAGGACAAAAGATCCTCTCACTGAAATCATCCTGAACTGCTGTTCTAGCCATTCCACCAATCTTTTTCAACATTAGCAGTAAACATGGTCCATTTCTGGGGCAATTTTATATAAACAAAAAGCAGTATTCAAAAAACAACTAAAATCCAGAAGGCAATTGGAAGTTTGAGAAAGAAAACTATTCTTCATCTTTTTCTGGTCTAAAGAAACCTCAGAGCATCCTGAGCTCCCAGAGTCATCTGCTTACCTGTAGGTATGTCCTGTAATTTCATTCCTGACCATGACGCAGTCCAGCAGCCATTTGGCCAACAATCCTGAGTTATCGTGGCCAATCTGGACAGTGGTCAGTTTCCCCAGGTTCTGGTGCTGCAGGGACAGGATCACAGGTCACTCAGTACCTGGCCCAGGATGGCACCATTGGGCTGCTCCCAGCCCTGGGTTTCAGCAAGTCAACAAGAACCAGGCATGAAAGAGGGGGCACAGGCAGTGCACACAAAAAAGGGGGCACAGGTGGTACAGCCCTACTGGAGGGCCTGGGGGATACCACCCATCACATAGGGGCAGAACACTGCCAGACCAGAGGTGTGACAATCCTGGAAGGATACAGCAGGAGGGAGGGCTTTGAGTGAGGAACCCAGAATCCTCACAGAGACATGGTTTTGTGACTGAAGAAATAAAAGAGTTTCAAGAAGTCTGAGATGGATGTATCTCAGTTCAATTATAGGGAGGGCAGGATAACAACTCCAGGGGTCAAAAGTCACTGACACAGGTATTTGGGTCCTAAAACAGCACCGAGGCAGAACTGACCCGAAACCTCAACTGTAGAGGTCTGTGACGCTAACATGACACACGCATGGCTTTTTGCGGACAAGTACAAAAGAAAATGATGGTAAGGTGCAGAGTAAAAATAAATGCCAACTAAATTCTTATTTAAATTTCCAGAAGTCACAACTGACAGTGGAACATCGGGGTGATGGGCTCAACTCCTTGCATCCCACCGGGAAGGTGACAAATGACCCAGGACAGGGACACAGTGCCCTGAATTAGCAGCAGGCACAGACAGGAGCAGGGCTGTGTAGCAGGGGTTTGGGACTGGCAGCCAAGGGGTCTGGGATGCAGCTCATGTCCCATCCCTGCCTGGAGTCAGAGAAAAGCTTAGAGCTTCCATCCTTTCTGTTCAGAGGGCTGTAGGCCCAGTGGACAGACGGGGACAGATGGGTTTTGAGAGTGTCAGCTGTGAGCAGGTTCATTCCGGATGTCAGGAGCACCATGTGTGTGGCCTGGACACCCGCAAACACTTCATGACATGTGGACAGGACCATTTACAGTAGTCTAAGAGTGATGTGGGGGTCAGCTCTGCGTGTGTTGTCCTTCTGCCCAGGACCAGGCAGGCACATTTGACACCAAGAAGAGGTCACTGTGGGGAGAACATTTACTAAAAGGGTTCCATGCTGGGCACTGGGAATCATGGCACAGTGCCCAGTAAGCCCATCTGCGTGTGATGGGCTGTACCATCACACGCAGAGAAACAGCTTGATGGAGGAAACGTCACAGTGAAAATACCAACAAGAGCGTCAGTGTTGTGTGTGCCCTGTGGGCGTACAATCAGTCACAAGCAGGGCCCTTCAGCATTGCTCTCTATTACCAGATGAGCAGGAAAGCGAGGATGAGACACTGGAAGCCTCGGTGGAAGGACAAAGGAGGCTTCCTGCTGAGAAAGGTGGTGACCCACCTCAAAGGTCATCTCCAGTAGATTTTTGGGGATCTGCATCACGCCCGTGTCGCCGAGCTCTCCTGAGACGCAGATCCAGGGGTTGGAGGTGATGATCGCATTGCTCAGCTTCTTGATGGGGATGATGACAGACCTGTACGGAATCACTGGGAGGAAAGTACAGACGTCAATAGAAAATTACAACAGAATTCTCCCTATAGCAAACCCAGTGCACACAGAAAGTCCTGATGGCTCTCATTGGTCATTTGCTTTTTGTTTTTGGGTTTTTTTTTTTTGGAGACCAGGTCTCGCTATTTTTGCCCTTGGAACCGCAGGCGCCCATTGCCCATGGTACCACAGACTCAAGCCATCCCCAGCCTCAACTTCCCAGGTAGCTGGGATTATAGGCACGTGCCACCACGTGCAGCTATTTTTTGGAACTAGATCTCGCTGTGTTGCCCCGAGTGGGACTCAAACTGTGATCCCTAGCCCCAGCTGCTTCATAGGCTGAAGCTTACAGGCACAAGCCACCGTGCCCAGCGGTCATTTGCTTTTTGTGATGGACCAAGATGAGCAACCATAGCCTCTTCAGGGGAGGGGTTGGAGGGTGAGGGGTGGAGATAGCGGGGTGAGTCCACTCACAAAACGCTAGGCCAGGTGCTATCACCACCAGTTCCAGCACCCCTGGGAATAGCCTGGGGATGGTTTCATGGGACTTCCATTGCTCCAATAGTTTGTCCCAAACCTAGAGCCAGTGATCAGTTTTACTGGCAGTTTCCCAAAGAAAGGGGGTGGATGATCTCTTGGATACTGAGCACCCCTCAGCCTGCTCCAAAGAGCCTCTGGATGGCCCTTCCCATTCTCCCTATGCCCTGCGCAACCCAGGTTGAGCACCAACAGTAACTCCACTTGGGAAGAAAGAGAAGCTATGAAGCCCAGGCTGGAAGGAGACCTGTGCAGGAGAGCCTCAGGGAGGGGGGTGGGGAGGGCTCAAGGGGCCGGGGAGTTGGCTCTCCATATGCCCACCACAAGATGTCGCTGTCCCCCTGCATCTGGGCGGGGATGAGAGGTGGGGCGGCTGTCCCCTTGTCTCTCTGGATAATGTGGTGGCCCTGTGCTGGCACCCTGCTCTCTCTCAGAGGCGTCCCTGTGTGTTTCCAAAGTGGGTAGAATCAACACTCCTCCCGGGTGCCCTGGGGACTGCTGCCTGTTCAGTCATAGCGGGGAGAAGCCCTCCCAGAGGAGAGAAGGGTGGCAGCCTGGCTGGCTGGGCTCAGTGTCCGGAACTCAGAGTAGGAAGGCCCAGGGGTGTGTGTGCTGGCTCTGTCTCCACAGATGCCACAGACATGGACACCGCTCCTCATGATGGACATGGACACCACTCCCGACTCTCCCTTCTGTCTTTCCATACTGGCTGAAGGAAGATGTCAGAGGACATGGTTAAGCAGCTCAGAATCAAGCAGCTTTTGAAACTGGGAGCAGAGGTTAGTATTTTAGGTGCCAGTGGCTCCACTCATTCTCTCACTTAGGGACTTAGAAAAGCTGCAGAAAAAGACCTGTGCAGACGCCAGGCACGGTGGCTCGTGCCTGTAAGCTTCAGCCTATTAAGTGGCCGAGGCCAGGGATCGCGGTTTGAGTCCCACCTGGGGCCCGTAGCAAGACCTAGTTCCAAAAAACAGCTGGGTGTGATGGCGCACGCCTGCCATCCCAGCTACCTGGGAAGCTGAGGCTGGGGATTGCTTGAGTCTGTGGTACCCTGAGCAACGAGAGCCTGAGGTTCCATGGGCAAAAACGGCGAGACCTAGTCCCAAAAAAAAAAAAAAAAAAAGACCTGTGCAGGCCAAGCAGGGCCCACCCTGTACCGCAGAGAGGCCATGGAGAAGAGAGGGCGCAGCAAGCAGCAAGAACTCAGGGCACTTCCCTCATGTTCACACTGAGGTAGCATCTCAGGCCCTCACCCCCAAACCCCTAAGGAGGACTCCTGCCCCTGTAGAGGAGACTGGGATGTCTACAGGACCCAGGAAGCCCCAGGAGCAGATAGATGGGCTGGATCAGGAACCATCCAAACTCCCTTTCCCTGGCCTCCACCAGAGAGAAGAAAGCCCAGATGGATACAGTCCTGCCTGTGAGGGAGCAGGTGGCCACATCCCACAGAACTTTTCCACAGAACAGCTCCTGGCAACAGCACAGCACAGGTGGTAGCTCCTGGCCACCACCCCACCCAACCCCTCCCTGACCTGGGCACCTTGTCCTTCAGAAAGAAAACCCATCTCAGGAGGCTATTCTGAGGAGAGGCCAGCCCAACCGAGGGTGGTCGGATGATTTCTCGCTACCTAAGGAGAATGAGCTACCAAGTGGCTTAAACTGCGCTCCAGGTTTCTGATGTTTGTAGGGAAGAGAACTCCCAAGTGGTACAAGCAGAGCTTTCCCACAGCAGGGAGGGGAACACACTGCAAGTAAGAACCGCAGAGGAGAGCAAACGGTACAGTCAGCCAACTACCAAGAAAGGCCTTCAACCAGCATCCTCTCCCTCTCTACTCTAACAACATCCAGCACGAGCCCGATGCCCCATGCACATCTTTCATGATATAGATTAGGTTCATAGTTACTACATGGGGGTGCCTGGAATTGGTGCATTTTATTTCTTTTTTTAAATTTTTTTTTATTTTTTGAGACTAGGTCTCGCTATTTTTGCCTGTGGAACCACAGGCTCACATTGCCCGGGGTACCACAGACTCAAGTAATCCCCAGCCTCAGCTTCCCAGTAGCTGGGATTACAGGCTCCGCCACGCCCAGCTATATTTTTTTGGAACTAGGTTTCCCTACGTGCCCCTGGTGGGACTCGAACTGTGATCCCTAGCCCCGGCTGCTTCATAGGCTGAAGCTTACAGGCACGAGCCACCATGTTGGCTTAATTGGTACATTTTAGATGATGTGTGGGAATATTTGCTTAGAACAATCCTCCAGGTATTCAACCCACTTCTGACCATAGACTGGGCTTCTGGGAGCACAGAGGATGCTCCTGGAACAAGGTATGAGGAAGATGGGGACTAGTGGAGGGAGAAGCTGCATGGGTTCTGGGACAGGTGTGCTGGTAGGAGGGTCCCTTTGGCAGGTGGGTGAGGGTCACATAATGGGACACTTGCTCTCCTTCTATCCAATACTTAGGGGACCATCCCCAGGGCAGTCAGACCCCCCAACTTACTGATGGTGGTGAACACACTGGTGAAGCAGAAGTAGTCCACGGCATTGAGCGAAAGGAGGTGATAGAGAAACTGTTCTCTTTCCTCTTCGCAACGGAGAAAAGCATAGCGCTTATAAAGCTTCCTGAGGGAGGGCGAGACAAGCAAACAATCAATAAATAAATCAAAGCTTTTGATTTGATAGACAAAATGGATTCATGGGCTTTTCCTTTAACCACTAGCTAAGCTTCAAAGTGTTCTTAACTTTCATATGCCCATTGTTGTGGACACACTTCTCACAGAGGAAAGTCTCTACCCACAGTTAGTATAAGCAGAAGAGCTTATTTTCAGGGGGTAGGACCCTGGACAGGTGCCCACTCAAATGTTTATGTAAAACTATGTGCTGATATACCTGTGAGTTAGGAATCTGTGTACCACTAGAAATGCAGTTATTGCAGTTTGGGAAGTGTTTTTTTGAGAGACTAGGTCTCACTATGTTACCCAGGGTTGTCTGGAACAACCGTGGACTCAAGTGATTCCCAGCCTCAGCCTCCCAGGTAGCTGGAATTACAGGTACCAGTACCATGCCTGGCTTCTGGGAAGTGTTTTAACAAGAGCAGAACTACTCCCAGAAATAAGAAGGCGGTGAGCACTAAGCAGTGTTAGCCAATTTCCCAAGTAGTTTAGAGTCACGAAGGTGTTTAACCATTTATGAGGATTATCTGTGAAGTAAGCTTATTGGTGCTCTGCTTTGACTGAGGAGTTAGCATCTCATCTAAGGTCACTCGAGTGGTGATACCAGGGCGTCCTGAGACACAGGTGTTCAGACGTTTATGATGCAAAGTTGTGCTTAGAAAAGGATGACAAACCAGGTACGGTGGTGCGTGCCTTTAATCACAGCCTAGGACGGAAGACTGAGATTGGGAATTGCTTGAGTCCATAGGTTTGAGATCCGCCCAGGGCAACATAGTGAGACCTAGTCTTAAAAAATAGCTGGGCTTGGTGGCGTGTGCCTGTAATCCCAGCCACCTGGGAGGCTGAGAGTGGGGATCACTTGAGTACAGGGTACCCTGGGCAACATAGCGAGACGTAGTCTCAAAAAAAAAAAGGAAAAGAAAAGGATGACACTGAATTGCAAACACACTAATTTTAACTAAGAGGAAAAAGCATATAGAAGAAAATGTGTGAAATCCTTTATTTATTTATTTGCTTGTTTGTGACTAGGTCTCGCTATTTTTGCCCCTGGAACCGCAGGCCCACGTTGCCCAGGGTACCACAGACTCAGGCAATCCCCAGCCTCAGCTTCCCAGGTAGCTGGGATTCAGGCAAGTACCACCACACCCAGCTATTTTTTGGGACTAGGTCTCACTGTGCTGCCCCAAGCAGGACTCAAACCACAATCCCTAACCACAGCAGCTTTATAGGCTGAAGCTTACAGGCATGAGCCACCATGCTCGGCTTCTAAATGAATTCTGAGTGGGGAGTCTAATTTTGTACTCGGCCACAAATGACTGCTCCCAGAGGGGTAGGGAGAGCAGGTGTCACCAGCGGCACACAGGTGCTACACACGGCATCCTTCAGCAACCCCGTGTCTTGGACATTAGGGGTCAGCCTAACATGCTTCGGAGGTAAGTGATTCCACCACAAAAGCACAGTGGAACCAGGTCACCTCAAGGGGCTCGAGCAGACTGCTGGGAGGTCTTGACCACCCTTGGTTCCAGAGAGTTCAAGGTCCTCAGATTTCTATTTACTTTAGTGAACATCTGGGTGGGGCATCTCCTCCAAGAGGGCTTCTTGAGAAAGGTAAGTTATCAGTTACCATGAAGGTTGATGAAGAGATGGGGGGGTGGGGTGCAGGGATCAGGAGTCTTGCGGAGGAATGGAAAGTTGGCTGCCTCCCAGCATACGGGGCTAACACAGAACGGGGTCTCTTACCTGGTGAGCAGCTGGTTGGAGAGCAGCTGCTTCAGGTGCTGGGACAAGAGCTTCTTTTCCAGAGACAGTCGTATCCAGGCCCGGGCACGGCCCACATCGGTTTTGATCTCACTCATGTTCTGGATGTGCCTAGGGAAAAGCAGCAACACGGAGCTGAAGGAAAAGCAGGGGGCCTGGGCACCAGACGCTGGAGGTTCTATGAGCAGAGGGGACAACGGGGACACATGGCTTATGTGACTAAGCCCAAAGGGTCTCCTCAAGTCTGGATGAAGCCCCAGCGACACTGTAGTCCCAAGGGGAGGTGACTTCCTGCAGCCAGTCCACTGTTTGCTGGAAACTGCAGCCCGGCTCTCTTCTGCCTGAGTCTTTCACTCAGCATGGCGACCAGGAGCCTTGTGTCTAGATGTTGCTGGTTCCCACATCACTGTGAAAAGTCAGCAAGACCTGAAGGCCTGCTCAGCTGCAGGCGGCTCTTGAACAGAACTGTTCTTGAGGCGCAGCCCACTTTCTGCTTCTGCTAAGCACCGTGCCCACTGCCTGCCTGCCTGGGCCTGCTCCCTGTCCACAGCCTGGAGTCAAACTCTAGGCAGCCCCAGGCCCAAGCCAGGCTCCCCTTGGGACATGGGCTTGATCCAGCTGAGCACTCAGGGCATCTCTCAAATCGGGGAGGCAGCCCTCTGAAGACCCAGTGAGCCACTGGCGGACACTCCAGCTGACTAAGGCTATAGGGGGTGGGTAAAAAGGGGGCACAAAGGAGCATAGCCAAGACAGGGACTGGGTGACAACACTGTCTCCAATCAGCCAGCTCTGGGGGGAGATGCTGGTTATGGTGGGAAAACTGAAAGAGCTACTGTTTCTTAAACACAATGATTCCCAAGGCTGGCAACACCGGGATATGAATCCACATATCCTAAGTCCAACACCAGTGTTAATCCACTGTATCACCAATGAAACCTAACAATATTTAAGAGAGAAATTAAGACTTGGGTTGTTTTAGTTTCAGCTCACATTCTGTAGTCAGAGCAATTCCCTACAGTCAAAATATCCCTCTGTGCGGTGAGCATAAGGGATCATGATTACTTAAATCTCTGGTGTGGTGTAAAGGCAGGGAGCACAGAATATGCACATGTATCCTGAGAACGAAGATAAGTGAGCAGCCACCGCGCTCCCACGCGATGTATCCCACCTCTACGTATAAACACACTACTGGGATTTACTTGGATGCCGGCTGTTCACTGGTTTATATTTTCAGGATCCCCGCACCCGGTGACACATTCACAGTGCCCACGATCATGGCTTCTTCGCCTACACCCCTCAGAGTTAATTACATGCTGTCACTGAGACTAACGATTGGTGGAATAGGAGGCAGGTGGGTCTGTGCTCCACCAGCAGGGAGCCGGAAGTGGCTCAGTAGTGACGCATGACAAAGCTCCTCTTTTTGATGTAGATAATGGGTGCAGTCACTCACTGGTCTGCTCTTTGGAACAAAAAAAATCACTGTAGCTGACAGGCATCAGTGAAGATCCCAGGGAGCTGTGCGGATGGCCCATGAGTGTGTCTTTCTGGGACCGCTGCCAGCTGCTACTCCCTGGGTCCGGGACTCTCAACAACCACAGCCCCAAGCTGCCGAGTCCTGGCCTCAGAGATGAACCTGGGAAGACATGAGGTATTGGCCAGAGTGTGGGGTGGACATACCACCTACGCATCAGAGGTCAGCTTTTTCCTTAGTGGTCCGGAGTGAGAGAATGTACAGTTGAGATTGTCCTAGGTGTTTCCCTTTAAGGCAAACCATCTGCACCAGCCACCTCAGTAGGGATTAGGGACTAGAATGAAGCACTTGCCAAGAACTAGGAAGCAGGGAGATGAGTCTGTCCACTGAGAGTTCAACCCCAAAGTAAACACTCTGCGGCATGAAAACACCACCACAGAAGTTCCCCGGAGCAGCAGAATGGAGACAGAGTGAGGGAGAGACAGCCAAGGAGAGTGTTTCTCAAGATGACATGGGCCCTTGCACCTGAGCCCCAGCTCCCACTGCTCTGCTCTTGGGGACAGCAGGAGCCAGATTTCCATCTCTCTTCCAGGAAAAGCACCCTCACATCAGTGACAGAGCACCCCATCCTTGGGTGCAGGAACAATGAATAGTCTCATAGGTTTTCTGGGACCCTACCCTGACTTGACCACAAAACACTGGCTCAGAGAGGATAGGTGCCCAAACCCAGCTCATTAGTGTGCCATCTCCTTACTCTCTTCATCTGAAGAAGTCCCTTGAGTATCTTTGAGTCTGAGTACATTTTGGTTCAGTAATGACTTGGTTTCTGAGCTTGTCATGCTTACGACTCTAGCACACGGTCGACAGAGACCTGGAAGAAAGCTGCTGTGTCTGTGACAAGAAACACACACACACACACACACACACACACACACCTCTACTCAGAGAGCCAGAAACACAGCTAACCCTTCCCTTAACAAACACTGAGCACCAGTGATGTGCCGAGCCTTGTCACCGCAGCAATGCAGCAGTTTTACGTGACTAGATAGGTCCCTGAGCTCATCAAACCTATAAACAGTGTTAGAAAAACAAACTGTATGTGCTGTGCAGAGAGTTGAAACAGGGGAGTTAAAGGAGAGTGACAAGGTGGCTGCTTTACCCCAGATGGTCAGGGATGACTTCTTGGAGAAAATAACATTTGAACTATAAATACAAGGAAGCACCAGGCCAGTGGGGATTCTCCAGGGCAGGTCACCAGGCAGAGCTGCCTGGTAAAGGCAAGAGGAAGAAAAAGGCTCAGACACAAGCCTGGCAGCTAGAGGAGTCAGCAAGTGGTCAGGGGAGAATGGTAGGGAGACCAGGACAGGTGATGTGACTCCAGCCTCAAGTCACCATGTTAGCTGCAGGGAGGACGACTCTCAGGCAGGCAGCAACACGCAGGGAACAGGATGTCATCCAGATGAGAAGCTACAGGGCTGAGACCACAGAGTCATAGCTCACAGACTCAACATTCCATGGAGAGGGGGTAGTAGCTGCCAGCGCTGTACCTCTAAATAAGGAGATGCTCTCTTGAGAAACTATAACGACCTCCTTGAACCACTTCCTTCGTATCAGGCCCATTTTTTAAAAAGTGTATATATATATATAAATATATATATATATATATATATTTATATTTATATATATATATATAAAATAAATATATATGCTTTGTTTTGAAATAACTTGGGATATTTTGGTTCCCAAATTTTACTCAAGAGCTCATACAAAATATTGCAGATAAATGGGCTTTAATTCTCATTTTCCCCCTCCTGGTTAATCTGTAATGTGACTGTTAACTCTGCTGTGAGTGACTAGGTGCAACCAGGCTCCTAATGAGTCTTCTTGACATATACTTTGGTGAGATCTGCCACCAACGGGAAGGGAAAGGCCCCTTCGGGTTACCATGACCTTGCTCTTGCTCTGTTGGATGATCATGGCCCACTACCCAGATGCCCAGCTTTCCTGTCCACTTTGATTCTCTTCTGAAGAAACTGCTTGAAACTGGCAGTGCTCGGGACTCCAACTGCTATGGGGAAGGTGCATCCAAGGCAAACCTCAGAACCCATACTTTTTAAATTTTCACTCACAGGAGCCTGGCACAGTAGCAAAGTAGTCTGATTTGTAGAAATGTTGCACAAGTTGCCAGGGAGAGTTCCCACTTTCCCAGCCTCCCAGAGGTTAACAGATACCACTGCCAAACCGAGACACCACGCCTGGGTCAGTGGGCCAGGAGGATTGGACATTGCATTGCATGGGTTTCCCACCACGTCCCTTCCCTGCTACAGGGGCAGAGCCAGGGCCCCCACTGTTATGTGGCTGTCCTCTCCTTGCTCTCCTCCAAGCCATGAGTGTCTTTTGTGGTTTTGGGACTTCGAAGAGTACAGATCAGTTATTTTGTAGAATGTCCCTCAGTGACAGAGGGTGTGTGCTTCTGGCAAGACCCCTGCCGCAGGGTGGCCGTCTTCCAAGTGTGTGGTGTCAGGGCGTGTGAGGCTGAGCATGCTTGTCACTGTGGATGCTGACCTTGACCTGTGTGCATGGGAAAGCTGGGGTCTGCAGGATCTCGCCACTGTAATTCTTTCCTTTGTAGTTAATAAGTTCTTGAAGGAGAAACTCTGTGACTAAGCAGATAATCTTGGTTTCGTCTTAAACTTATGACCATCAGTTTTTCTATTTCATTCTTCTACATTAGTTAACCAGAAAGTTGCTTTGGGCAGCTCTGTCCCATCATGCCCATTTATCTGCTTGGGTCTCTAATTAGATCACACAGTCTCGTGGGACCTGTCTCTATGCTCCAACTCTGCTGGAGCTAATTACATTGCGCTGGTGTCCCTGGGGCTCCCTTATGGCTGGCTCCTTAGTCTGTGAGTCCCCCTCTCCTGAGAACTCCACCCTCTGGCCCCACTGGACACACCAGGTTCACCCAACATGTCCCTCCTCTGGCCTGGAGCTGCCCACTTCTCCAGGAGCCTTGGTGGTGACCTTGGAGACACCATTCAGGAGTCAGCATGCCGGCTGCTTTGGGGGTGTCACTACTTCCAGGTACTCTGGGTGCAAAGAAATGGAAACTACCAGTGATTCAGGGACAGGGAATAGGGGAACCCTGTGGGGTGGGGACAAGACTTTTGTATCATGATTATGGTTTGTGAAAACACGTAGCGTCTACAGCCATACCACCCTGAACCTGCCTGATCTAGTCTGAATGCACAGAGAGCGACATACCAGGGAAGATGAATCTCACTATGCATAATTTTAAAAAAGAACAAAAATAAAACAACCAGGAAATGGGGAGAGGAACTCAAAATGGGATACAAACTAACAAGTGAATGTAACTACAAAACACTGGTAAGAACCCCCAAAGTGAGTGGAAGAGAAAAAGAAATAAGATTTGGAAAGCTAAATTTTGACAGGAGACTGAAAAACTGTATTTTGATGGGAGACAAAGGTAGTGTGGTGTATGAATTGCAGTCCTCCGGGCACCTGCTCTCACGGGGTGGGGTTAGCAGTTCTGAAAGGACCGTATAGCTATGCGGAGATCATACAAAAAGGCTGCGAAGAGGAGAGAGGAGTAGGGAAAGACCAGTAGTGAAATGGAATCAGATGTCATCACGAATGATTCATAATTTTAAAAAATGCACAGGTATAAATAATGATAGAAAGAGAAACCGACTCAGCGTGTGTGTGTGTGTTTGTGTGCGTGTGCGTGCACTGCCAGACACACAGTACAACCAGGCCTGTCTGCGTGCTTTGCCTTTATTTATCACCTCCTGTATCCTTACACTGACAATCCAGAGATCCTGCATTACCCCTACTTAAGGGCGAGAAAGTGGGCAGGTGGCTGCCCTGGACCACAGGGCTGGTGAGGAATTGGCAGAGCAGGTCTTCCCACCAGCTGAGCCCTCAGCAACAGACAGCCAACTCAACTTATGGAAGAGGAGACAAAACAAGCAGGAAACCTAGGGAGAAGGGAGACCTCACGTGATGTGAAAATCTCCCAGTTAGGCCCTTTCAGTTGCAAGTTATAAAACTCTAAGCATTTTTTTGCAGAGAAATAGTTGACAGGATCAGAAAACAGCAGCAGCATCTAAGGGTCGGACATGGTGACGCATGCCTGTAAGCAGCAGCCTAGAAAGCCACGGCCGGGGCCAGGGATCGCGGTTTGAGTCCCGCTGGGGGCACGTAGGGAGACCTAGTCCCAAAACAATAGCTGGGCGTGGGGGTAGCTGAAGCTGGGGATTGCTTGAGTTCATGGTACCCCAGCAACGTGAGCCTGCGGTTCCACGGGCAAAAATAGCGAGACCTAGTCTCAAAAAAAAAAAAAGCATCTAAAGTTTCAAAAAAGGTTTATTTGATTACTTAATGATATCACCAAGTACCTGTCTTCCTTTCTATCTCTCCATCCTGCAAGTATGTTTGTATGTTTTCCTAAGACTAAAAGGGAGAGTGAGGGGTAATGTCAACTGCCAGTGACAACCAAGCATCTGCTTTGCTTTCATGTCCAGGTCTGCCCTTCTCTCAGTCATCACCTCGGAGCAGCATGAGGGCAGTCCCCAAGGGCAGGTGGGTTTGCACTGCCCTGCGAGGGCAGCATTTCCCTGAGAGGGGCAGCTCCCCCATTGTGCTGACCATGCAGGGAGTCCTGAGCCCCAGGACAACTGCGCCTCATCTACTGGGAATTACAACATTTACAGTGTAAACATCTAAACTGATGCAGAGGGAAAAACTGGCTCTTACTATGAGTCAAGCATGCCCTGCAAATCTGAACAGCACTGGACTACCTCCCTGAATGCCCACAGCTGCCCCCAAAACTAGACAGCTGTTTTCATTTTGGAGAGATGGGGAAACCGAGGCACAGAAGTTGTGCAAATGGTCTGCAGCAGCACATTAGCTGGGGGGAAGCCAGATGTGTTCCCACTGTGCTATGCTGCTGCTCCTACATGGTGTTGCTTTTCAGTTGCAGGTTCTGACAAGTCAAATAAACACCAATCGTTAGTACTGACAAGGCACATGTGAAAGTTATGTTATCACCTTCATTTCAGACCCACACATCGAAGCTGATGTAGTCTTATGCACAGAATGCTAAGATGCCTCCGTTTTCATTGATAAACCTATTTTGCATGGCTTTTCTAACAATCTGTAAGACTAATGATTGTGAGTGATCATTTTTTCAGATTTGCATTTGTTTTGAATGAAATCAACCCGATGGCCATTTTCCTACCAAATACCTGTGGGCAGCAGGTATTTAAGGACATTTTATAAGACTGCACAAAAGAAATTGTAAAATAATTTAGGGATGTTTTAAAACTCTTCTTGGTTGCATTGTCCCTTTGAACATTATTTCAGGAAAAAAACAGTATCATATAAAAAGCAAAATAAATCCCATTATAAAAAATGTTTCCTCCAGAATAGACAAGCAAAAAAAAAAAAAAAAGAGAAAAGAAAAGTACACAAGCATGTAATGGAATATCACTAATCTCTCTAAGACCAGCACAGGTGGGTTGGGCTCTACCTCATGTCCTGGATGAGAGAGACCCTCAGTGTCGGTAACATGGTTCCCGAGTCTGATTTTCTTCTTTCTGGTCCAAGGGCAACTGTGTACAAAAATATCAACAGAGTATTAGAAAAATCACAGTAAAACTTCAACTCTGCATTTCAGATTCCATATGCAGATGCTCTGGAAATTAGCTTGATAAGAGCACATTTTAAAGACAACGGTAAAGTTCACATTCTTTCCCCAGGGAAGTCTCTGTTTGATGAATGCGATACATCAGACATTTCCTTTCTAGTTCATCTGGGGCTGCATTTGGAAATTTAAAAAGAACCAGAAAAGTTCACTTAGCAAATAACGCAATGTGTGCAAATTCTGGGCAGAAAGGCCAATTATTTTCTAACGCTCCTCATTCTAACGGCTCATGATAATTACATGAACACAATGTCTATAAATGAGGCTGGCAAGGATGAGAGTTGAAGTTGGGCTCCTGATTTACCATCTCCTTAAACACTGAAGACGGAAAAATCTAAGGGTGGGGGCTCTGTGGTCTGATACGTTTCAGTGTCACATTCAGAATCCAAACTACAGCTTGCAGGCCATGCAGAGTGAGCAAGCCAGGCACACATGAGGGCAGACCGATGTGAAGTCCCAGAGTTGACATGCAGGAGAAGGGAAGGGGTTCTCTCAAATGTGACACCTTCAGTTCATGGCCAATGTGTTATCACTGATAATAAGTTACCCTGGGAGTTTTTTTTTGTGCCCTCTGGCCCCATTTTCCCATTTGTAAGTGAAAACCAAGCTGCTGCATCACACTTAGCAAATATGTCCCCCCCAAAATCGGAGTTAGGTGTGTGATTTTGCTGGATACTTAGGTTCTCTCTCCTTTGGGGACTAGCATAAACTCCCGAGCACACAGGAGCATGTGAAGCTGACACTGAGGCACATACACGCTTGTACGTGGGCTCCCTCGGGATGAGAGTCTGGCCGCCTCTCAGCAGATAGAAGTGACGATCTGCTAGGCCAACCTCAGGGCAGCCCTTTGTGGGCCTTCCACAGCAGGGGTGACAAACAAACAGGCCATCTCTCACAGTGGTGTGGGGAGAAGGGGTTCACAGCTTCCCTGACAACACGGGTTCCTCATGAACCCAGGATGAGTAGAGGGTAGGAGGCACTGTGGGGAATGAAGTGTGTGTTCTTCATGAAAGCATGTTGCTTTACAGGGACAGAGTGAATTGTCTCAGAGCATGCCTGATTTGCCAGATGAACACACAGTGAGAAGAGGGCCGAGAGAGAGTGGGGAGAGGTCTGGAAGAGGAAAAATAAGGACCCTGGGGCAAGAGAAAGAAGTAGAAACCACAGGCAGCAACCAGTCTGGCAGTGTCAGGACCCCATCTGAGGGCTGGAGCAGCAGGAGTCTCTCAGGGTAGACGTCAAAGAGCAACACCATGGCTCTCTCAGGCCAGGCGTGTCCCTGAGTCCTGCTGTGCAGCCTTGTGGTCTAGTCCTTAGGCACCAGGACTGGAATATACAAGCACCCAACTGGGCTCCACACCAGGATTGGTGCCAGGGCTCTGCCACCAACACTGTCTCTCTTAACTTAGATTCAGTCTAGACCTGAGAGTACTCAGTGAACCTGACATTAGGACTGTGCTCTGGCTTCAATAGCCCTTATCCTCATCTGCAAAGTGGGGGGCAGTGACAGCCTGTCCCCCCCCCCCATTCTCTTAGATGTAAGGCACACACAACAGAGCCTGTCACATAGTACATTCTCAATACAGAAGTCAAAATGAAATTTAGTTTCAAGGCCAGGCATGGTGGTGGTGGCTCGTGCCTATAAGCTTCAGCCTATGAAGCGGCCGGGGCTAGGGATCGCAGTTCGAGTCCCGCCTGGGGCCCAAAGCGAGACCTAATTCCAAAAAAAAATAGCTGGGCGGTGCATGCCTGTAATCCCAGCTACCTGGGAAGCTGAGGCTGCGGATTGCTTGAGTCTGTGGTACCCCAGGCAACGAGAGCCTGCGGTTCCACGGGCAAAAATAGCAAGACCTAGTCTCAAAAAAAAAAAAAAAAAAAAATTTAGTTTCAACTTAATTCAAGTAAAATTTTTCCTGAACATTCTCCCTCCTTGAGGGAAAAGGAATGTCAGAAAAGGAATCCTGTCAGAAAAGGAATCCTGTCAGAAAAGGAATTCTGGTGTCTGGTGGAACTTGCTAGACTGGACACCTATATAAACTTGCCCTAAGCCCATGTTTCTGCTACTCCTGAGACTGCCTGCCTCTCCTTCTTGGCCATACCCTACTTTAGAAGGATCGAGGATCCCTGGGGCCCGCACACAAGCACAAACTCAGAGTACACTGAAGAAGATGAGGAGGATGAGACTGCTGAGGCCAAAGGCAGAACCTGACACCCTAGGGAGGGGAGGGCGGAGAAAACAAACAGGCACCCTGAGTGCTTCTCAGTGACCTGGGAGACAGGGTGTAGGAGCAACAGGGGTGAACTAGAAGCTGCTCTGAGGCCTGGTTCAGGTGAACCAGGCAGAGGCAGTGATGAGAACCAGGAGAACAGAGAGGCAGAAGCCACTGGACTTGATGATGATGTGGAGAGTGAGCTGCACCCAGGGGTCAAAATCAGCACGAGAAAGGATGTCCATCAAAGAGTTTCAGAGGATTATCCCATCTGTGTATAATCCTCTTTTAAGGTTTCTTAGTTTTAATTTTCCAAAAGATAAAACTGAGGCTCAGAGAAGCTAAGGAACCCGCCCTGGCATACACATTCAGCAAAAGGGCCGTGGTGCCACATGGGATCCAGCGGGCTTCCTTAATGTTCCATGACACCTGGAGCCCAAGCAGTGACATCACAGCTAGCAGACTCCATGCCAGAAACAGGGTGGAGAGAAGCAGGAGGGGGCCTGAGCTTGTCTCAGGATGTGCTGAGAGGGAGGGCCCTGCAGCTGGCACAGCAGTCCTTCAGGACCAGGGCAGGGAGAGATATATGAGTCCCGTGAACACTGCCCGTGAGGGAGGGAGGGCAGGTAGGTAGAGCAGCTAGGTGGTGATACTGGGTGGGCATAGTGCTGTTAGAATTTCAACTTGGTCCCCCATAGATGTTGAAGTTCTGCCCCCCAAGCTGTGAATCTGACTTTACTTGGGCAACAGGATCTCTGAAGATGATCAGGTTAGAGGTTAGGGTGGGCTATTTCTGTGAGTACTAGTCCAGAGAAAGTAGAGGCTTTATAAAAAGGAGACCCCAAACATAGAGTCAGACATGTACAATAAAGATGACTCTAGGACACAGAGCTTGTGGGGTGGGGGGAGCTGCTGGTCACTCCCAGTTGAGGGATTCCTAAGACCACAGGAAGCAGACCAAGCTCTTTCCATTGTCCTCAGGGCCAGCACCTCTGAGGCCTCCTCCTTCCCCCGATCTGTGTTAAAGCAGTGCTTTACCGTGCAGCCCCAGGAAGCCAATATCGTCATTTGTTGGTGACTCTGACAATTTGGAAGCCCGTGGGCAGATAGCAGTTAGGACTCACAAGAGAAGTCCTATTTTCCATCTAGGGATGTAAAAGCCAAGGGTGGTTTCTATGCATTCCTCCAGAAGAGAAACAAGTAAGTGATTTTAAGGTTTATGTCTTATCTTTCATTTCAATATAAGCAAAAGGCCACTGTCTCCTTTATAAACACTTGGAGATGTAACACAACCTCAACATTTCCCTGAGAGCAGCTGCCAGAGTCAAAGCTATCGAGACAGCAGGTCTGCCGGGGGCAGAGATGGGAGCTGTGGTTTCTACAGTACCACCTGCGGCAGATAAAGCAACTGACAGGACACTTCTGATGGAGCACAGAGGATGAAGCAGTGACTTCCCATTCCTGGGCTAGATGCAGAGCAATCATTTCTTTTTCTTTTTTTTTGAGACTAGGTCTTGCTATTTTTGCCAGTTGAACTGCAGGTTCTCATTGCCCGGGGTACCACAGACTCAAGCAATCCCCAGCCTCAGCTTCCCAGGTAGCTGGGATTGCAGGTGTGCGCCACCACACCCAGCTATTTTTTTGGAACTAGGTCTCGCTACGGGCCCCAGGTGGGACTTGATCCACGATCCCTAGCCCCGGCTGCTTCCTAGGCTGAAGTTTACAGGCATGAGCCACCGTGCCCGGCCAGAGCAACCATTTCAAAGCCTTTCCCTCCCACCCTTAGGTTTGATTAGAACATGTGTGAGGACACTAAGTCTAGCTGAACCTGGCCAACATTTTCAAAGGTGGAAGTGCTGGCTGATTTAAGAACAGTTCTCTTTTAAGATCAATTGCATTCTGAGCTCTTTTCTTGGAAACAGGACTTTAAATGACAACTAGGTGCAGTGACTCAGTCAATGTTAAGACAGAGAGGGAACTTAAATGCATGCCACTGGGTGAAGGAAGTCAGTCTGAAAGGCTGCACGCTGCCTGCGTGCAGCTATGTGGCACTGTGGAAGAGGCAGGATCACGGAGATAGGGAAAGGGCAGCGGTGGCTGGGGGCATGCTGACAGGGCTGAACAGGCTCAGCCCAGACACTTCAGGGATAGTGGAGGGGCCCTACTGCTATGCACATGCACAAACCTCAGAACGTACGGTACATAGAGTGAACCCCAATGCCAACTATGGATCTGGGGGGCCCATGAGCTGTGGCACTGCCCAGTTCTGGGCAGACCAGCTGTTGGTGGGGGAAGCTGTGCAGGTCTGTGTGGGGCAGGAGGTAGATGAGAAATCTCTGTACTGTCTGATCAAGATTGTCATGAACCACAGACTGTTTAAAAATGTAGAATCTATTTCTTAAAAAAAAAACCCAAAAAGTCCAAAACACAGAAATAGTACACCCTGCTGTGGTTTTCGTGCTGAGATGGACCCTTCCCGTTACTCCTTCTGAGGAAGGAAGGGCTAGTTGCCTGGCTCAGCGTGAGAAATGCTCTCCAAGGATCTTTCCTCAGCATGGAAATGCAGGCTGTTTACTGCTGCTAATAAGAAAGCTTAACAGTTGGCAAACAAAGAAGTATTTTTTGGGGGAAACACCAAGATTTGAAAGCAGAAAAGTCAATGAACTGCTAATTTCTCTATAATTAGAACAACATTCTCAATTATGCAAGATATTATTTTCAAACTAATGTTTTTATATATATTTCACACTGTCAAATTCTTCTGTCCTGATTTTCTGGGCTGAATCATCAGAAGTGTTAGAGCAACATTTATAAAATCCACCCCTCCCAACAGACAATGCATTTGATTTCAAAAGCTGCATTGTTCATGTCAGTCCTACTTAGGATCAGTAGATGTGTAACGTGCATGCAGGCTCACAGCACTGGCTGGCCCTTTGTCACGTGACAGTATGGTGTGAGGCTCTGATGCCTGCTGTGTTTCTCAGGGACATCGGGTATCTGCCAGCGGCTGGTCTCTGGCCCCCAGCAGGGTCACCCAACGCTGACTGATCAAGACCCTGCTGCTGCCCCTCAGCAGTCACCCACACTAGCTGCTGGTCACTCTCACATGCCGCCCCTCGGTCACTTCCATGGCTCCTCCTTGACTGACCCTGGTTCCCACATCCATGTCACAGAGAGCTGCTTCTTCCTAGGAATTAACAGCTCTCAGTTACAGGAAGCCACGCTGGTGATGGTCTCATGGTCCAAAGAGCTAAACATTCTGTGATCATAGCTAAATGCTGGAGACAGTTTCTGCGTTTCAATGTCAAGGGGACAGAGGAGATAGAGACAGAAAATGCTTTTAAACTTAAATAGAAAAGTTACCAGGACAGCCACACTCTGGCACATTCGAACCTTGACATTCTGCTTACAGGAGGGATGGCTTCAAGTTCCCACTCCTACATGCCGCATTCTGGTCTTCCTAAACTGGGTTTCTTTTCTTTTTTCTTCTTTTTTTTTTTGTTTGTTTTTTTGAGACTAGGTCTCACTATTTTTACGCATGGAACCACAGGCTCACGTTGCCTGGGGTACCACAGACTCAAGCAATCCCCAACCTCAGCTTCCCAGGTAGCTGGGATTACAGGCATGTGCCACCACGCCCAGCTATTTTTTTGGGACTAAGTCTCACTACGTTGTCCCAGAGGGGACACGAACCACGGTCCCCAGTTCCAGCCACAACTCCGTAAGTTGTCATTTACAGGCACACACCACTGTGCCCAGCTTGCCACATGTTATTTCTAACATAAGTAAGAAATACTGATTCTGACATGGATTGACTTAGGAGTTACAAAGGTCTTTTTTTCCCCTCATTTCTGAATTTCCAGAATAATCTTAAATTTCAGAAAAGGTTCTCAAATGACTGATTCAGGAGCAAACATGTCATTAGCTTTCTGTTATTCTTTTTCCTTTTGTGAAATGGATGATTCAAAGCACTCCAGAGGTAGGGCATGAGGTAATCTACCCTGACATCACGCTAATTAGCTGAAGAGTTTTGACATTTGGACATGTGACAACACCTGTGAGAAACAGAAGAAGTCTGATTCCTGGAGATTTTTCAGACACATGATTTTTACTAAAAGATTACCAACGATAGCAGTACAATTTTCCCTTAAGAAAAATATCAGTGTACGTTCCACCCTGATGCAGAGGAGAGTGAGGCATACTCCAGTGACCCAGCGGGCTGGTGGGTGTCTCATGGGGTGGACATGGCCACACTGGCTCAGGTTGGATTATTCTCCCCACTGGTGGGTGATACGTGGATGCTCAGGAAGGCCAAGCAAATTCCCAGGTCTCACAACCTATAAGTGAGGCTGTACACTCTCTCTGCCCTGCCACTCACAAGCTGAGGGGGAGACAAAGCCACAGAGCTGAGCGTATAAGGCGCAGCACCCCAGGCCTGCAGACAGACAGAACGGTGCACTCACCTGGCGATTCTGCAAGGTGCTCCTGCTTCTCTTCTCTATCCTGGAACTGAATTAAGTGGGACCACAAAGCCGACTTCCCCTGAAAACATAAAAGAGATGGCGTTTGTCATTTTATAAGAAATAATCCATCACAAAATTTCTCATCCAAACCAATCACACTGAGAAGCCTGGAGATTAAAGCTCAAGTGCTGCACAGCTTGGGGTCTCTGAGTTGGAAAAGGCTTAGCAAGAAGGAGGAGGTCAGAGGCCCCTGACCTCAGCAGTACACAGTGTGTCTGCATGGATGGAATGCACATTGGCAAAAGAAGAAGGCAGAAGGAGACAGAGAATAGAGGAAGAACAAAGAAAGCGGAGGGGAGATGCCCAGGAACAAAAGCAAAGAAAACCCTGGAATGCTCCACCCTGAATAACCAGTTAACTGGGAGGGGAGCTGGTTGATCCATATGCAGGTGACTTGTGCGTGCTTTTGCTGGAATAAACACCCAAGGCTCATTTCTACTCTTCTTTTTTTTTTTTTTTTTTTTGAGACTAGGTCTTGCTATTTTTGCCCATGGAACCGCAGGCTCTCGTTGCCCGGGGTACCACAGACTCAAGCAATCCCCAGCCTCAGCTTCCCAGGTAGCTGGGATTACAGGTGCGCGCCACCATCCTCAGCTATTTTTTTGGAACT